>JAAEAF010003435.1:0-47712 GCA_011037195.1 Triatoma infestans | reverse complement strand
AGTTAAGTAAAAGCGCACTTCCGGTTTACTAATTTTCTTGAAACTCGGAATTTTGGCCATTTATTTATTTCTAAATATATTTTGTTTGGATGATAGAATTGTATAATCAACTATGATAGCAATTTAGAGAAAAACATAACCCAACCCCTTCCGCTAAAAGTGCCCTTAAATGAATTTTCCCCAAGAAATGTTTTAAATAAAAGTTGTAGACCTTTGTATGAGTAGTGTAAACATCATTGGGAGCCATTTTTGAGAAAATCGCGAAAAAATTGAAAAAAAAATCATTTAGTTAAGTGGTAAAGTAAACGCACTTCCGGTCATCCGATTTTTTTTTCTCAAACTCGGAATTTCAACAACATATTTAATTTAATTCTAATTAACATTATTTAGATGACAGAATTATATAATAAACTGAAATAGTACTTTAGAGGAAACCGTAACCCGACCCCTCCCCCCCCAATGTACCCTTAAATTAATTTTCACGGAGAATTATTTCAAATAAAAGTTATACCTCTTCGTATGTGTAGTTAATATATAAATTTTGAAGAACATCGTTGGAGCCATTTTTGAGAAAAATCGACAAAATAGTAAAAAAACAAAAAAAAACTAGTAAAGTGTTACTTCCGGTTGAGGAATTTTGACAGATAACCTACTTTTAGATTCCATGGTGATACCTAAATGGAATATCAAGTTTCAACTGTCTACGGTTTTTCGTTTTTGAGCTAAGTATGCTGTTCAAATACATACATACACACTCACACAGATAATTTGCTAAAAACCATTTTTTTGGACTCAGGAGACTCCAAAACGGATATTTCCGGTAAAAACTCCAAAGCGAAAATTTGACACGGTTACAACACTTCCTCTTACTAGGAGTAAAAGAAAGTAAAAAGGAAAATCAGAGTTCCTCAGAATTTCTGGATGGAAACTCAATTCCAATATGACAGCAATATATGGTATAATAAATCTACGAGGAAGGAGAATCAAGCCTTATTGATCTTGGCCATAAAAAAAAAGGAAGCCTTAACTTTAATTTAAGGAAAAATCTATTAAACCTATAGAAAAATGAAAAGAAGGAAGTTTCCAGCAAGTTTTAAAAATTTGCATGTCAACTAAGAATTACCAACACAACCGTTTGCTGATGTGCTGTTGTAGTTGAACAGTGGGTCGATATACAGGTTGGTACTAAGAGGAAGTAACCACTGTAAAGAGAGAGATGTTGATGATGATGATGATGACTATGGAAGTTAGCAGGATGGTCTATGAATCTTAAATACACTAAATAAATCTTGAAATAATTTATTAGCCCAGATTTTACCTGTTTGAGTTTGGAGGGGAAGGAGAGAGGACACTGAGTTAACATGATTGCTGCTCATGATTTGCATTTCAATTAGGTTTTTTTTTTTTTTTTTTTTATTCTTCACCTTCTTTTTACTCATTATTCTTACGTTTTAATTATCTGAAAGTGTGTTTCCTTCCTTTTTCATTGTTATGAATTATCTCCATTATTCTTACCTTTTAACCATTAAAGAAATGTTCCACTCTACTAATTTTTATGCAACTCATTTTTATGTACTCTAATCCAGTTATTATTATTATTTTTTTTATACTTTCCCCACTATTTTAAGAGGAAGTATTGTGATCGTATTCAATTTTTGAGATTGAGTTTTCACCGGAAGTAGCGCTGTGATACCCTTGAATAAAAAACAAAAAAATCTGGAATGAAACACGCGCACAACTTCCTGTTACTATAATAAAAATTTCTTTAAAATATTTATGTTTACATAGATTTGCCATAAAAAAAGGTGGTAGGGATTAACTACTATGGGAACGCCATCTTTTGCTACCAAAACTTGTCTCGGCAATTTAAATTTTGAGGGGAAAATTTATATTTGGAGGGGATTTTGTGGGGGGGGGGGGGTGGCGACGTTACGTTTTCCCCCTAAAATACCATTTCAGCAAATTTATGCTTCTACTACTACCTACATTAGATGTGTGTTGGTAGCGAGTGAATGATTGCTGCAGATGATTCGAAGAGATTTTGAAAAGGATGATTTTTAAGAAATATGGGAAAAATTTATTGTGTTAAGAACTTAGAAATTAACCAAGCTTAAAGATAAATTAATTTAATGACTAAATAGATAGTGATTACATAGAAACGAGCTAAACTAAATTTAATAAAACTAGGATATATATAAATATACGGACAATGTGACAGTGTGGAATACTTCTTGACAATTACGTGTTGGTGGACTTTTTGGGGGCGGGTTGATTGCCAAGTGGTGTAAGTCACAAAAATTGGAAAATGGACTTAACACTACTTGATAGCCAAGGCGGGATAGCACTTTCGTTCAGTGTAATTATATTCAGCCCGATCTGTACGCAGATCCACGCCACTTGTCGGATACGAAGAACTGCATGTTTGTTTAGTAATGATAAATGATGTGAATCCATGTACTAATTTTTGTAACTTACCCCAGTTGGCAGCCAACCCGCCCATATAAGACTGACATACAAGACTGACTGACTATATGTGATTGGCTGTGTAAGACTAACTCGATATGACTGACTGTATGTAATTCTTGGTCTCTGATTTATACTAACTTCGCCACATTCCAATGGGGTTCCTTTACAATTGAGTTAGCCTCTTTTTACTTTTTACCAACCAAACGTCTAATTTTCCTCTAAACTATATTTTAAAATTTCTAACTCTTCTGTTTCTTGCTACCATCACATTATCAGAAATTCGATTAATCAGAAGTGCAACTTTACAGAATTGATTTCTGAGTTTTTATTTTGTTTTTTTTTTTGTATTTTTTCGAAAATGAATTCAATTATTTTTTTTTTTTTAATTTGAATATAAATTTTGGAATGTGCCAATTTTATTTGAATTATGTTTGCGGAATAATTTATTTTTAAAGTACAGATTATTTGCATGATATATTTAAAAATCTCCTACCGTGGGTGGCCTATTAAAAATACCTTTACAAATGCCACCACATCTCTCTCAACATATTCTTAATGTAATTTAAACATAAATTAATATCATTTAAAATAAGCATGATAAATAATAACGCACCCCATTTGATTTCCTTTATTACTAATTTAAAATCATCTCCAATTTGCTGTTTGCTAACCACCTTCTTACATATCAGTTTACTTACATGTTCTCTTATATTAAACCCTGCTTCTTTTTCACATTTATTTCTTACTTGTACTTACTTTTCACTGTCCATAAACTTTGCATTGCCTTTCTTTAAAATTCATCCATTAATTGCCATTCCTTGAAATTTATCTAATCTTATTAGTACAGTTTACTCCTGAAATAACTTATCCCCCCCACATGAAAATTACTCGATAAAACACTGAGCATGCTTAACAACCGTCTTAAAATTTAGTTATAAAGTATCCTTCAAAACATGGTATTTATTATACACTATTTTCTAATGTCTAATCATAATTTATAATAATTTCACTTTGTCATGAAACACACACACATGTAGTAGTAACATAACCTTATAACCTTCCCACATATATACAACCAACAAGTGTGAGTCTACACTCTACAGAAACATTTCGTTTAAGTGAACTCTCTACACGAACTTGGTGAATTTGCTCTGACGATGGATGAATATCCGAAACCGGTCAGGAACAAAAAACCAATATGCATGCTACGACGGATAAAATACCGGATGTTATCCAGCATTGTGGGCCCATCCACATTTTCATCAATTTATTTTTAGGCTGAATTTGGGCACTTGTCAGATAGGTTTAAATTTAAACTCCCTCTTGGCTCTTTGTTGGTTGAGACAATGGGCAAGTCACACTCAGTTATGTATTTATAACACCTTTTTTTTTTTTTTTTAGAGAAAATCCAATTAAAAATGTTAATAAAAATTGTAAACTTAGAGAAAATGTTTCATTTAAATTGAATTAACTGCAATAAGATAAAGACGCGTAAGGTTTTCACACCAGATTTTCTTTTTTAATCATTATCTCTGATTTAGACAATAAGAATTATCCAAATAAGCAAAATTTAGCCAGGAGTAAAAGATAAGAAATTAATTTAAGATTTCCATACATTAGAGTACAAAGTGTATTGCCAAAAAAACTTTATCCCTAATTGTGTGATAAAAGGCCAGTTTGAGGGAGCTTGATCACCCCTCTGGATAATCTGTATTTCATTATGACCTATACAATATTTACTTAATGGATAGAAACATTAGTTAACATATTATACGTTTCTTATCTCTTAAATACATAATACGTATAAAACATGTTATATAAATTTAAAATGACTATGCCCATTTAAAATTCATCTTAAAGAGATTCCCAGTAGGTAATCTAGTTGACAATGGTTATGTACATTTTCTTTGACAGTGTTATGTAACGCTTTTCTTTCTTCTTTTTGTGAAGAGTTCTTTTATTTCTTTTCATAATATTATATCCATTTTAGGTGATTACTGGTTATTGTTATAACGCTATCAAGTTATCAGCAACTGAAACATTTATGTCCTAAAGTAAAAAAAAAGGATCAATGTTATGTGCATTTAATAAATGTATTTAAATACATTTAATTAATGTATTTAATAAATGCACATCAGAGACAGTTTCCTGGTAGCCTGCTTCATTTTGTGGACATCGACCGGTTTCGGGCGTTCGCCCATCATCAGGATACTTTTTGTCAAACAAAGTCCATAACATGGATTTGCACAAAGCAAATTTTGTTAATACACTGGTTTTTAAATGTTTTTGTTTGGGGCCTAACTAGGTTAAGATAGGTGTTGGTGACCTGAGTGGGAAAACACATGTTTCAGTCTTTAAAGAGACATATTATACCCTTCAAAAATGGAAACAAAAATGCGTTTGTCAGACAGTGTGATAACACAGACTTGCACAGAGCAAATTCAGCTTATACGCTGAAACACAGTTTATACACTGAGTGTATGAACTGAATTTGCTCTTTGCAAGTCTGTCTTATCACACTGTCTGACAAACGCATCCTGAAACCGGTCGATGACCACAAAATGAAGCAGGCTACCACGGAAAATGTCTCTGATCTTACTGTTGTATTTATTTATTTATAACAGAGCGAAATCTAGTGTGAAACACTCACACGACTTTTTTTTTTTGTAAGAAAATTGATTTCAGGGGGTACTGGGAAAATATTGCGAGGTAAAGCTTACCTTTTATAAGAAAACTTTTAATATAATTAACAGATCGATGTCTTTAATGAGGAGCGTTGCTGTGTTGCTGTGTTTGAAAAAGTAGTTTGCTAAGTTTTCAAACTATGAGCAATTAAGTAATAGTGATAGAAGCAGGCTAACACGCAAAATATGTCTGAAGTAATAGTCCTTTTATGACGAAGTAATATTTACAGGTTTTCTCGAGAAAAACAAAAAAACACTTCCAACAATTTTCTCTATACTTGGAGCATAATAACCTGCCTCTCTTTTAACCACGCTTGTGCTAGGTCTGTAAATTATTTATTGTTAGGACCAACTTTAATGAAGTCCGTCGGTGTTTTTTTTTTTTGTTTTTTTTTGAGGAAATAACAGAAAACTGAGAAAACAAAATCTGTTCAGTAAAATCGCACTTCCGGTCAACCGATTTTCTTCAAATTCCGTATTTTGACACATATTCAAGTCCCATTAATATGATATAGATGATAGAATCGTTTAACAAATTGAAATATCTTTAGAGTAATAAATAATAACACCACTCCTCTCCTCTTTTATTTGATACTCGTTCTAGCTCTTTATATCTAACTTGTTATAACAAGTTAAAAAGAAAATTGTTGGAGCCGTTTTCGAAACAAAATCTAAAAATTAGTAAAGCGGCGAAAACTCAATTTCTCGATCTATGCGGACCGATTTTGGCCAAAACCTTATTTATCAGGATCCCCTGCATAACTGAAGCAAAATATCAATTTTGAACTTCCTGCGCTTTTCCATTTTTTTTTTTTTTTTTTTTTTGAATTATGCTGACCACATTCACGCAGGCCATTTTCTAAAAACCACTTTTCCTCGCACAGGGGACCTCAAAACATATATTTGCGGTGAAAATTCGGTATCAAAATATTAACACAATTACAATACTTCCTCTTAAAGCAAGCAAGAGTACATTAAACAATTAAAAAGTGTTTACCTAGATAATATATATTTAAAATAATTAATATATGAAATCAATACATTCATATAATATAATAATCATGTAATAATAATAACAAATGTAGCCAATGATGTGGCATATATCCATTAATGTCGAAGTGAGTACGTAACATTCCCCATGGTAATACATTACCTTTCGAATTAATCATGACATATTTCATTGTCTCCGGAGGATCACCCCTGTCATAGTAATACTAATAATAATAATAATAATAATAATAATAATAATATCTGTAATATAATTGAGCTTGCCATCTATATTAATTTTTTATTTTTACGTTTCCAATAATGTGAGCGTTTTTTTCGTATTTTTTTTTTTTTTTTTTTAATATTATTTATTAAATATTCCATCTAATTCAGAACTCAATATAAATTAAATGAAGTATTTGGCCAATGATAAAATTTAAATGAATTTTTAATGATATCTTTGGGTGTCAATTATCATTTGAATAGAAGAGAATATACTAAATAATATTTTCAATTTTGGGAAACATGAAGCTTTTATAAATAAAAAAAATGAAAATAATCGATATTTATAATTATCGATAAAATATTATATTTATAGATTGCACTCTGTAGTAAATTTCCATCTAATTAAAGAGAAAAAATATAGATTTTATAGCTTATGTTAATTAATAGAGGCAAACAATCCTTTCTGTTTTGTTACATTATTGTAAGAGAAAGTATTGTCATTGAATCGTATTTACAAAAATGAGCTTTCACCGGAAACACTTATTAAAGCTACTACTAAATCTCCTAAAAAAATGTTCTTAATGATAGATCTTTGTGCAAGATTATGAATAAAATAACTATCTTATTAAAAAAAACTTATTATCTCCTCTTAGATACCTATAATGAAACCAATCGCCAGTAAATTCACCACACAAAAGCTTGACTTAATAGTTCTATTAGCAACCGCATTAAGGCGCCACCACTGAACTTTTAGCGCACGTCAAAGTATGCATTACCCTCTCTATCTCGTCCACTACAAGTACTGGCGAATGGGCTTCAACCTCAACAGCCAATCTGTCACCTAGAAGCAGACTCTAGAAGCAGTTCTAGGAATTAAATAAAAACCGACCATCAGCAGACCTTAATAGAATTCACCGGATGGATTTTATACCCTAAAGATCTGTCGCTACATCAACTTCAATGATGAAAGGTGCTCTAGCTCACTAGCTCTCCACAGCTAGAACAAGCAATAGTTACAACCAGACACATCACTCTCAAAAGCGACTCCACGCACCAATATACATTCATCACTGCTCGCTCGATCCCTCTATCTTCTTTCAATTTTCTCTCCTTACTCAGTAAGTAAATATATATTATAATAGTGACTGACGTCACCGTTTTCACCATATAGCAAAAATATTCTGCTCCCCATTACATACTCCTAGCGATTTGACATTAAATTTCCGTACCATCAACCGCCTGACACAAAACCATCAACCGCCGCCTTAACAATTTCTTTTCTTCAGTTTTTGCCCGAAGGCCTATCAGTTTTATTTGTGATATATTCCCAGCAAAATTGACTTTTTTTTTTTTTAAACCACAACGTTATGCTTCCTTCTAAGGTGCCACCCCCAATAAAATGTACGATTATTACTATCATTATAATTTTAAAAAACCTTCATTATAAGCATTGCTAGAATTCCTGCAGAATTTAAAGGAAACTGGGTATCCGGAAGTGTGAAATTACGTTATAGGTTTCTGAGATTTTTGGGGGGGAATTTTCTAGAAACGAGCTGCCATGATTTTCTTTAAATTTTGAGTTCTAAACAAGCTAATAGCCCTTTCACTTTTTATTTTTTTCTCTTACTCATCCTAGTAAAAGGACTTCTACGGCGATTGTGCCCGATTTACGAAATTGAGTTTTCACCGGAAATACATGTTCTGAGATCGAGTGAACACGAAAAAATGTTTTTAGCGAGCGTGTGTGTGTTTTTTAAAGTGAATATCTAAAAAACGAACGAAAAAGTAGCAGGAAACTCAAACTTGATATCCGTTTAGGCACTACCACCGCAGCAGACGCGAAGATATCGACCAAAATCCACCAATCAGTACTGGGAGTTTACTCATTTTTTTTTTAAGTTTTTCGCGATATTCTCAAAAAAATGGCTTCAACGATTTTCTTTAAACTTCGTAAAATGGTATTTATACACATTATTCACTTTTATTTGAAACGTTTTTCCCCCCAAAAATTTATTTTTGGGGGATTTTGAAGGGACAGTAACGTTATGCTTTTCTTAAAGTAGCATTTCAATGTTTGATGTAATTGTTTTACGACTTTCATAATATTAATAAGCATTAGAAGCATTGATAAAATTCCAAATTTCAAGAAAATCGTTTTACCGGAAGGCTCTGCTTTCTAGACAATAATTGCATTCAAATACTGCATGCCATATGTGCTAACCAGAATAAATTTTTCTGGTTGGAAGAAAGTTGTTAATCAATTTAAAATTATATTAACTACAACATATTTTTTCCCCTTGAGAAAATTAAGTTTAAAGGGATAATATGAATACATCTGTTACTTATCAGTCTCTCTGTTACAGTCTCTCTTCTATTTACCGATTATGATTTATTAATAAAGTTGAGAAATCCGTATATCGGTAAGAGTAAGGGAAATTATTTCATTTTTGAATTTGGTTTGCAAAATTAATGGTAATTAACTTATTGTAGAAGGAGAACAATTCTGTGTGAAATATCTTCAATATTAAATAAAATCATTTGCATAGAAATAATTAATTATTGAATTAAACGAGAAAATAGATATATACATATTATCGTTAGTATATAAAAATAAAATATCTACATAAAATCCACTTTCAAAAGAAGATGAAATATTTTGAGTAATTTCATTTACTTAGTTATATATATATATAATACCTCAATAATAAATCACTAGCGATAGTTTCCAAAATTACTATTTCCTTTCCTGATGGCCGTAGAAGAAAAGGGCCCCCTTTCATACACTTCCGATGTGAGTAAAGTACAGATTTCTACCTAAATGACACCCATTTTTTATATACTGTGTATTTTTACTTGCACAAAATTTACTCCGACAATTTCTGTTTTTTTTTTTTAACTCATTGCCACTATTAATCTTCAAAATGGCAATACATTATTCAATTTTTAAGGAAGAAAATAAATTTAGAAACAGCTGTTTTATCTCCGTAAAATGTATAATATATCTTTTTAAATACTTCATCCCTAAATTGTCCATTTTTTTGCTTACGCTTACGTCTGGGTCTTTTAAGGTAAAGCTGCCATACGACCTCTAGCAGCCCAATATGTCCTTGACATCTTCGTCCATTTGTTGCAGTGGGGAGTAAAGAAGATACCTGAGAACCTGTGTCAAGATGTTCAAAAATCACTGGAACATGCACACACAGAGTGCAAGCATCAGAGACATTTTCCGTGGTAGCCTGCTTCATTTTGTGGTCATCGACCGGTTTCGGGCGTTCGCCCATCTTCAGGATGCGTTTTTCAGACAGTGTGACAACACAGACTTGCACAGCAAACTTAGTTTACACACACAGTGTATGTAGTGTGAGTGTGTAAACTAAGTTTGCTGTGCAAGTCTGTGTTGTCAGACTGTCTGAAAAACGCATCCTGAAGATGGGCGAACGCCCGAAACCGGTCGATGACCACAAAATGAAGCAGGCTACCACGGAAAATGTCTTATGCTTTCCAGCTCTGCGGAACCAACCACCACAACAACCACAGAGTACAAGTTGGGTTTCCCTACTCCTATCCCATAGAGATAAAAGTTGAGGTACTACTGCGACTCTTCTTGTTGCAGAGCGCCCGTACGGGTGATACGCGGTTTCCCGTATTCAGGACTGCCCAATTTTATCTAGAGTAAACTACTATTCTTACTGCGCTTTTATATTGTTCTTTTCTGACTAATCCTTTGGCTGAATGAAAGGTAAGTGGACGCCATTTGTCTGTGTTTTCTGTGCTCACTTTTTCTAGCTAACTGGTCAGCCTTTTCATTTCCCAGAATTCCACAATGGGGGATCATTTGAAGCTACTTTATCTATCATCTCAGCCATTTCAAACTTGTTGCAATAAACCGGCACCCGCATTGTTTTTGGTTCCTTCGGCATAACCGTCAGTAGAAAACTGTGGGTCCATGATTCACTAGGATATCTAGTGTGAATAGTTTCTAGGTAAATTGTCTATTGAAAGTAATTAATTTTTTTTTTTTTTACTTGTTTATTTGAAGTTTACAAGTATAGGGTCATAAAACTACTGAACAAGTTAATAAGCGACTCTTATAGACGTGAGTGGAATCACCCCTTGGGATGATTCTCGTAAACATTATCTATTTACTGACCTCCATCGCCGAGAGAACCGCGCGGCTAGTACCATATCAAGACCTCGACTAGGTCTGTCAGAAAGTGTCAAAGATGAGAGCTGAAGAATTAATGGATTAGGATGACCTGAGAGGAGAGAGTGGAATTTTTCATAACGTGATGTTGATAACTGCTTGATGAATGTATGGTACGTTGAGGTCGTTATGAATGGTTCTGTTAATGACAATATGAAGCGCTGATTAGACGGCCATGAATTTTGAACTGTAAGTTCTGGAGACGGTAGTTATTAGGATGCCTGGTGGAGCCCCTTAGACCATATCAGTAATGCATTGCATATCCATACATTGTTGTACAGTATTAGTTTTGATCGTCTATCAAGCGCTAAATAAGTAGTAAAATTTCTTAGTTTTGTCGTTTAAGTCTTGTAATGTAAAATCCGCTTTATCGTTCTGTGTTAGCGCAAGGAATTCCACTCTGACCGGAGGGTAAGCAGTATGTCAAAGAACCTGTATATATGTGTGTGTGTGTGAGTGTGCATTTGAACAAAATATCTCAAAAACGAACAATTGCAGGATGCTCAAACGGTATACCGTTTAGATAC
Organism: Triatoma infestans; assembly: GCA_011037195.1. Taxonomy (NCBI): domain Eukaryota; kingdom Metazoa; phylum Arthropoda; class Insecta; order Hemiptera; family Reduviidae; genus Triatoma; species Triatoma infestans. The sequence continues at coordinate 36,619 of JAAEAF010003435.1, read as the reverse complement.
TACCACTGCCTCTGATGCGAAAGTGTTGAGCAAAATTCATCAACTGGAAATGCGGCTTTACTTGAAGGTGTCATCAGTTTTCCGCGATTTTTTCGAAAACGGCTCTAGCGATTTTCTTTAAAAAATTTTTACACTATCTACACAAATAAATACATATCACTTTTATTTGTATCATTTTCCCGGGAAAATTAATTGTTTCTGGGGAACCAGTAGCGTAAAGCTTTCCTGTAAATTACTACCTCAATACACTATATGGTTCTGCCACTTGAAGCATTGCTAAAATTCTAAATTTGAAGAAAGTCGGTTATCCTGAAGTGCAACTTCACATAATAGGATTTTGAATTGATTAATCTTGAATAAAATTAATAGTAATTAAATTTTATCTGCCTTATAAATTCACATTTTTCAATCAAATATATACTTCCCATCATTAATCTTATATTTTAATTTATTTTGAACATTGCCATTATTTTTACAAAAGTAAACTTGTTCTTTAAAATATGTAAAATTGGCTATACAATTTCTGTAGAATAGTGTCTGTTGGCATATTTCCCAGATAATTCTATAGCTGTCTACTTCAGTGATGTATGCTGGTTTATACATGATATATGTTTGTGATTATCAAGTGAACACTGACTTGAAGTTTGTAAGCTACTACTACTACTACTACAGCGCGTACACAAAATGGATACGGACAGCTTGTCATTTTAATGATATCCACTCATCATACCTTCTTAAATTTATTTTCTTTCTGTGATTATTATTTCTGCTAAGTTTTGACGCAAATAATTTTACTAACCAAGGCTGTTCTAATTGCACAAAGTTTTTCTTTTATTGGGTTAGGTTAACAAAGATCTGTAACTTTTTCAAAACTTTATTATTTTTACAAAAATCTAGTGTGATACGCTCACATGATTTTCTAATACTGTTGTTAATACTACTAAATATGAAATGGCAAATTTCAGGGATCAGAAATTCTTCAATCCTTTTCCCAGAACCGTATAAATGCGGTACTTTATGATAAGATACCGTTTTTGAAAATCTCTCGAGTTCGTCTGATTGTTTGTCTGTTACTTACGCGTTCTACTCGGAAAGAGGAGTGTTTTGATTTCAGCATTTTTCTGCCCAACTCTCTCTCACTCTGTTCTTACTCTCTCTTTCTATTTCCCTCTCTTTCTCTCTCTCTCAATCACTCTCATTCTAACGGCACTTCCTCCGCTCTCTTTTACCTCACGCTTCCTTCTTTCGCAGTATCTGTCTCTCTATTACTGTCTTCGAGACACTTAGCTGTATATCAGGCACTATGCTAACCAACCAGACTAGTCTCTGGCAGACGACATGATGCTAACACCTGTTAGTTGACAGATGCCAAATAAATATATAATTGTTGTGGTTGTTCTACAGAGCTGGAAAGCATCAGAGATATCTTCAGGATGCATTGTCAAACAGTGTGATAACACAGACTTGCACAGAGCAAATTCAGTTTACACACTCTTATGTGTGTAAACATATTCACACTGAGTGTGCTCTGTGCAAGTCTGTGTTATCACACTGTCTTCGCATCCTGAAGATGAGCGAACGCCCAAAACCAGTTGATGACCACAAAAAGAAGTAGGCTATCATGAAAAATATCTCTGATATAATGGAGTTGATGAGGAGAGAAATTGGGTTGATTAATTTGACGAGATATGAGGACACTGTTATAATATAGCTACAAGTTACACAAACTGCACTGGACTTGTAATGATTTTAATAGAATAAAAGGTGAGAGTAGAAATATGACATGATGCGATGTATATGGTTGAATCTGATAGATAGATGTCTAGATTTCTCACTGGCTTTATATACAGGTTCTCCCCACTCTGGCCTGCTTAAGTCAGAGAGAACCAGAGAGAGTCTGTTTTCTCTCGGTCGGGCTTATGTTCTCTCTCTTGACGTTACATCTGATAAATATATAATTTTTTTTTTATTTAGGCGCATCAACATCTATGGTCATTGGCGCCTGGAATCTTCTCAGTGCACTGCCGGCCTCCAGACAGTATTCTCTGTTAAAGAAAACACTGTCCGTCATCAGACAGCAAGCTGTAGAGGCTCTTAGCAAGAAAAAATCTAATGTTGGCACAACTGGGCCCGTACCCGGGTCCTCCGCGTCGGAGTCCAGTACGCTAAACACTTAGCTATTCCCTTCCCTAGAAATAAATAAATTAAAATAGCTATAAATCTCAAACTGTTGATCTGTTGACCTTTTCTGACCTGAAAATTATTTTTAACATTATAGAGAAACCAGTAAGAAAACTATATAAAATGAAAATTTATTTTTCATGAACCAACCTTTTTTTTATTTTGATAAATTAATAATAAAGTTTTATTCAAAAAAATGTTGAGCAAGATGAAATTAGATGATTAGATATTAATTACCGAATTAAATCTGATATCTTTATTATTTATCTTAAAAAAAGAAAAGAAAAGAAAACTTATTGGATAAGTTATTAAGAAGAAAGTAACGCAGAAAACAGATCAAGTTTTTAGGGTTAAAATTAGGACAGGAAATGGTTGAGATTGCTTGGAAAAAAAAAAGAAAAATGAGAGAACCACCTTGGTATATATAATAATAGTAGGGTGTTTTTCCTTGATTTTATATTTAGTTCAATCTATCGATTTTATACCTCTATCGTATATCTGATTATTGAAGATTATCTAAACACAAAAATGTTAGTTAGAATGTTTAGTCATGACTGAGACTTATTTAGTAATAATGCAATTTACATGCATTTCACTAATTTTATCATTTAAAATTTATTAGTTTGTTACAACCGGAAAATTGTTCAGTGTATTCAATATGAGAAGTAAATTTGCATGCAGTGTAAATTGGGAAATACAAAAATGCACTTTTATAAGTAATGGTGCATTTATTAATTATTTAAAGCTCCCATATAACATGTCGACGACTAAAGTATATACTAGCTTAAATGTCATTTATACTCTTGAATATTTTTAGAATTTTACTAACTAATGTAAAAAAAAAAATAGAGAAAATATGTTGGAAAGTCTGTTTTTCAACGGCAATACATGTTTGAAGATCTCTTGAGAAAGAAAATAATTTATTTCCGCGATATTATAGCTGACTTTGTGTCAGTATGTCTGATAAAAAGTGGGGGCCTCCTTCTGGTTTGAAACATTCACATAACTTATTCTTATTCCAAATTAATACAAATTAAATTAAAAAAAATCTAGTGTTAAACACACACACACAACTTTCTCTTACTCCTGTTCTCAAAATTATAATTGACAAAAGTTATAGTTAGTGTACCAAATATAACGAAATTACCGAACCGAAAAAAAGTGTTGAGTAAAAGCGCACTTCCGGCTTGCTAATTTTCTTAAAACTTGGAATTTTGGCCATCCATTTATTTCTAATTAATTTTGTTTGGATGATAGAATTGTATAATCAACTATGATACCACTTTAGAGGAAGCTGTAACCCCACCCCTCCCTAAAAGTGCCCTTAAATGAATTTTCCCAGAGAAATGTTTTAAATAAAAGTTGTAGCCGGTAGTATATGTAGTTGATATAATAAGTTTAAAGAAGATCGTCGGAGCCATTTTTGAGAAAAACGCAAAAAAGTAAAAAAAAACAACTAGTAAAGTGGTACTTCCGGTTAAGGAATTTTGACAGATGACCGAGTGTCAGATCCCATGGTGATACCTAAACGGAAAATCAAGTTTGAACTTTCTACGATTTTTCGTTTTTGAGCTATGCTGTTCATAGACATGCATACACACACACAAACAGACCATTTGCTAAAAACCACTTTTTTGGGCTCAGGGACCTCAAAACGGATATTTTCGGTGAAAACTCGATATCGAAAATTTGACACGATTACAATACCTCCTGTTACTAGGAGTAAGAGAAAGTAAAAAAAAGATTCTTTAAAACTGCAATGTATACAAAATTTAGTTAGGATGGCCATAAAAAAAATGAGAGAAAGTAAAAGGTGATAGGGGTATGGCATATATACCTGAATGGACTTTGTGGCCGCCTTCTGCTCAACCCTCGTAGCGTCAGTTAAATTTAAACCTTCACAGAAACGTTACAATATGTTAGAATGAGTAATGCCTATTTTTTCAGGCGGGCTTAACGTCCAACTACCAAATTAGGTGTCGTGGACGGGGACGGAAGCACCTACTTTACTATTAACATTTTTTAAACAAATATAAAATTTAGTTTTACGCTGGACTTCGAACTGGGGTCCTCCCACTTACAAGTCCATGCTCATAACCAATACACAACACCCGCCCCACAATATGTTAGAATGTTACCCAATAATTTGATAAGGAAAGAATCAATGTTTAGTGAAAATTCTTGTTTTTATGACATTTTTACTTTCTCTTACTCCTAGTAACAGGAGGTATTGTAATCGTGTCAAATTTTCGATATCGAGTTTCCACCGGAAATGTCCGTTTTTAAGTCCAATGAGTTAGTCCAAAAAAGTGGTTTTTGGCAAATGCTCTATGTGTATGTGTGTGAACAGCATAACTCAAAAACAAAAAACCGCACAAAGTTGAAACTTGATATTCCGTTTAGGTATCACCATGGGATCTGACTGTACGTTAACTGCCAAAATTCCTCAACCAGAAGTACCACTTTACTAGTTGTTTTTTTTTACTTTTTGCGTTTTTCTCAAAAACGGCTTTGACGATTCTCTTTAAACTTGGCATATTAACTAAACATGCAAAGACCTACAACTTTTATTTTAAACATTTCTCTGGAAAAATTCATTTAAGGGCAGTTATGGTGGTAGGGTGGAGTTAGGTTTTCATCTCAAGTGCTATTTCAGTTTATTAGACAATTCTATCACCTAAATAATGTTAATTAGAACTGAATATATTGTTGAAATTCCGAGTTTGAAAAAATCGGATAGCCTGAAGTTCGTATGTTTTAACACTTTACTAAATGATTTTTTCACTATTTCGCGATTTTCTCAAAAATAGCTCCGACGATTTTCTTGAAACTTCATATATAAACTACACACACAAAGATGTACAACTTTTATTTAAAACATTTCGCTAGGCAAATTCCTTTAAGGGCACTTTTGGAGGAGGGGTGCAGTTATGTTTTTCTCTAAAGTGCTATCATAGTTGATTATACAATTCTATCGTCCAAACAAAATTAATTAGAAATAAATAAATGGCCAAAATTCCGAATTTCAAGCAAATTAGTAAACCGGAAGTGCGCTTTTACTGAACAGTTTTTTTTTTTCAGTTTTCGACGAATTTCATTAAATTTGGTTACACAAACTATAAAATTTATTAATTACAATTTTGAAAACTGGAGTAAGAGAAAGTTGTGTGAGTGTTTCACACCAGATTTTTTTCAATTACAACATTGAGTATTGCAATATGAGACAGTAATCGAGAAGGATTTACACCAGATTTTTCATTTTTTTTTTTAATTTTATTTAAAAAATTCTTTTATTATCAGTTACACCTTTACCTCTGCACACTATAGAAACATTTATACCTGGAGAGAAACCTTTAGTGCCAATTATTGTGAAATCGCTGATTGGTTAGTATTATCATAAATCGTTTTATGCAATCATAGGATAAAATGTTTACACCAACTTCTATAATGTAATTACTTTAATGTACATAACTGACCACATAGTTAATAGATTTTTTTGCATTACATTTAATAGTATTGCATTAGAAATTTTTAAAATAATAGTGTACGACCCTTAAGGGCCTGATTTTTACAAATAATCTGTCCGTGTGGTTGTACATAATGTTTTCTAATTCTTAGTTTTTTTTTCTTCTATACTTTCGTACTATAAGTTATTATTTCGTTTATTATATGTTAGAGAAGTAACACGCAATGTATAAAATACCCTTTTTCCTATAACAATTGAACAATTGTAACATTATACTACTAAACCGAATGAATAAGGTTGTACATTTAATCTCTAACGATTAAAAACTTTTTTTTACTCACAAGTGATTAACAGTAATCATAGTATATTCCTCTTACACTAATTAAACACATTTTAGATTTGAATATACACCATATCGTTCTCCATTTACGTAGATAATTTTTTTTTTTTTTTTACGCAGATTTTACTGTTTGAAAAATAATGCTCCTTTTTATCAGACTCTAAAGCTTACTTTTTACTATGTCTCCCCCCCTGGTATTAAATTTTCGAAATTGTGTTTTTCACCGGAAATACATGTGTTGAGGTTCCCTGAGTACGAAAAAAAGAAATGTTTTTGAAGAATGATCTGTATGTAATGTCTGTAAAAGTGTGTGTACATTATCTTGATTTCATTTAATATACACAATTTAGATTATAGTCTTGAATTTTCTTTTTCAAATAAATAGTTCGACATTTTTTTTTAAACAACATTTTCAATTATATATATATATGAATAGTACCGTATTCAAAATCTTTCATCTTTCAGTGGGTCCATAGACATATGGGAGCATCGAGAAACGAGATAGGAAGTCAGGATTAAGCAGAAAGCAAATAATAAAGCTGACACGGTTAAGAACAGGGCATGCGTTAGTCAACAGAAATCTGAAAATGTTAACATGATAAATTCAGAGAATTGTGACAATTATAGCGTTCTAGATAGTGTGGAGTATAGAATAATGCCTTGTGGAAGTTACGATTAGAGAGAATAGCCAATTATTAACAAAAATGTTCACAGCCTCCCTGACTTATTAAATTCAATAAATCTAACATAATTATAAAGCAATTCTCGCATTTGTAGAGTAGGCTAAAATTATAATATAATGCAAGAATCGAGCGCTATAGGAATTTAAACTATAAAACGTCAATTTATTTTATTTGTTATTTAGTTATCATTATTGTTATTTATTTATTTTTTTTTTTTATTTTTCATGACGATAAAGTAAGTATCGGTTTAATTGTTGGGCCAAAAAGTATCTGACAATATGGATGTCTCGTAAAAGACACCTATGTCAAAAAAATAAATAAATAAATAAAACCACTAATTTTAAGGAGATATTTATACGGCAATGGCTGTAAAAAAATTAGAATCCTTCAAATGGAAGTATATTTATTATCTATCTCATTATTTAGCATTTGACAGAAAAGCTTTTTGTCAATCATCATTGACAACAAATATGTTTTTGAATTATCATTAAGTTTCGTTAGGGGCTTAAGAGATACTTGGCAGGTGTATCTGGTTTTTAACGTTTAGCGTATTTCAACCACAAGGAATGCATAGCTTGTTGCGCCCCTACTTAAAAAAATGGGTGATTGATTCTCTCGTCCAGACTTCGGATTTACATAACGAGCTCTACTTCCTGTTGACTTCTTTTTCTATTTTTTTTTTTTTATTGCTTCACTTGTCATCCACGAGTTAGTTACTCACAATATAATATAATTCTATGAAAGACAGTATTAAAATTCGTTAAAAATCGCCGAAGAATAGGTTATTTTAAAGACCATTTCAAAAATAAAACCCCTTGGTCTCTGCGTTCTTTCATTCTAAAGATGAAAGCTGACATGACGCTTTACACCAAATCAGAACATTACTGCTCATTTCCCACTCATTATCTTCTAAGAAAAGTTAAAGTTGTTCTAAAAAAAAAGTTCCGGATTTTCCCACTGGGCTCAGTAATTATAAATTTAAATTGTACAACTAGGTCAAAGGCAACAATTTTTTTTTTTTTAAAAAAAACGAAAAACAAGTTTAGCTCCATGAGCTCGCTCTCATAGCTGTCCATAAGGTTTGGTATACTGAATAAAGTAAAATGCGAAACGGACACTGGACTCGGACAGTTAAATAAAGATTAAACAGGCTATCACGGAAAATATCTCTGATGCTTTCCAGCTCTGCTGTATTGGTATCGTTTTATGGATACCGGAAGTTGAAGGGAGGAGTAAGTGTTGTTAGTTAGAGAGATTAGAGAATTGGTATTCGAAATACGAACTACTGATTTATGAAAATAAACTATATTTTAACAAATAATTTAAAGTGTATTGAAATAGAAAAACTAAGATGCACAATTGTAAATGAATATAAGAATTATGAAATGAATATAAATTATTAAAGAATTAGTGTTAAAACCTTAAATAGGGACGCGCTCGCGATGTGTGGAACTGATGTGAATTTCCTTCGTACTGGAACTTAACTGATTGATTACTCGAACTTAACTGCTTGATGACTCGCACTTAACTGAACTGGAACTCCAGTGGTGCGACGTTTATATTTGCATCGCTCACACATCGGCTGATGTGCCACACTAAGACATCTCTCGTAGTATATTGACCCTAAGGGAGGTCGGTAGTTAACAAAGGCTGTTTTGGCCGGGGTGGCGACGCTTTATTAACAGATGGTGGCCAGGTGGCCTCTTGAGTGTACGTTGACCCTTGTATGAAGGAAATACAAAAAGGGTTTTGCGGCGGTTCTCTTGACTATATATTGACCCCTGTTTGAAAGGGTTTTGCCGCGGTTCTTGACCTGTAGATAGCGGCTGGCTTGATCCTTTTCCAAATTCCAACCACTAGTTATAATTTTTAGATTTATTTAAAAATTATATCTTCTTTCTTCTTCTTGCCATCACATCACACTGCGGACCCAACCACAACAATTATATATTTATTTGGCATCTGTCAAGTAACAGGTGTTAGCATCAGTGTCATCTATCAGAGACTGATATACAGCTAGGTGTCTCAATTGAAGACAGTAATAGTGAGACAGATACTGAGAAAGGACGAAGAGTGAGGTAGACACAATAAGAGAGCAGAGGAGGAAGTGCTGTTAGAATGAGAGTGACTGAGAGAGAGAGTAAGCACAGAGTGAGAGAGAGTTAGGCAGAAAAAGGCGGAAATCAAAACACTCCTTATTTGAAATATCCACTATTTATTTTGGTGAGGACTAGTCTAACATATAGTAATGTTTATTCCCATTAAACTAACCTCCTCCCAGTACTCGATATTCCTCGATTGTGGGAGGAGCACAAATATTGAAAACTAAGCTGAAATCCTATGATTAATCGATTAATTGTTGAAACACATTGATGGCCCATTGGGACAATAAATTATAATACTTTCATTTCAAATATACACTCCGCTTACCTAACATCACTCCTACAAACAAACCTCCTCCTAGCACTCGATATTCCTGGAAGGGGCCACACTCTAAGAGGAAAACGCATCAATCTATTATTTTAAAACAACTTTCAAAAAATTGTTTATTGTTTACAAGACAAATGTGTCACTCTTGTTTCTCAAACCTTTGAAAGCAGAGCTTATAGCCTGGTGCTGCTTCAACCAATTTGCATACATACACTCAACCGCTTCCATCTTCGTATTTGATAGAATGTCTTTTTAAAAAAATAAAAAAATAAAATAAAGTAATAATCACATTTGGGCTTCGAAAGGATATGGGAAGTTACCTATATCAAAGCAGACGAAACTGCAACTGATCTGCCCAGTCTTGACATACGGGTCCGAAACCTAGACCACATGACCATATATAAGATAGATGAGAGAGGCCTCCCATGTTTTGAAAGGAAAATACTACGGCGAATTTGCGGCCCAGTACGCGGGGGTCAGGAGAGGATGTTTCGAACGATTCAGAAGCTGTGTGCGCTGTTTAATGAAATCGACGTGGTCAAATTTATGAAGTTGGCTACACTTCAATGGGCTGGACATGCGATTAGGAGGGACGGGGCATCCGGAAAAAGGTAATGAACGAGCACCTCCATGGTGCGAGGAGAATGGGGAGGCCGAAGCTGCATGAATGGACGGTGTTGGTGGTAACGCGAGGACGATATTGAATATCGCCAACTGGAGAGCAGCCGCACAGAACAGGACTCACTGGTGGAAATTGGTTGAGGAGGCCAAGACTCAGCAATAAGTTGTAGTGTCGCCGAATGATGACGGTGATGAATAATCACATTAAAACCTTTCAATAGAAAACCTTATAAGCAGAAAATTATGCAATCGAATCAACTACGTACATGGAAAAGTTTGGGGGTCCGGGTGTACATACGTCCATAGGCGCCCACGCAATCTAGGGGAAACATTGCTTGTACATATATGGTAATTAATTATGTAGTATTAAAATAACTACAATCGCCCCCCCCTCACTCTAGCTGAGATTTTCTCATTAAACGCCAAATATAGATCAATCACGCTGCCACCGAAACATGTACTAATCTATTTCAAAAAACCTTTCCCACTTCTCCTCTGTCTGCAGTGTTTACTATTTATTACTGCATGAACTATATTACACACTACGTCATGTATACATTTCAACAAATTTCCCTGCGGGCAATCTGCTTTGCATTTGCTTCCTACTTCCGTGCGGCACCCAGTTAAAAATTTTCTTTGCCACCTCCTTTTTTAATTTTTCATGGTACCAAGACATTTTTTACATCATGACGGTCCAGTAATAATTAAAGAAACATGATAGTTATAGTTTTATTATGGTTTATAAATTGAAACTCACAATTTACCTACATATTTTCAACATAATCCCCTCCCCATACGTTTATACATTTATCCCATTCTCTACGAGTTTTTTTTTTTGGCGGCAGTTAAAATAAAATTCTTTCACTTTAAAGTGTGACCTAGTTTTGCACATTCGTTTTCAACTTCTTTGATGCTGTGAAATTTGACGCATCGTAAAATTTCCTTGCTGAGGCTAACAATAGAAAAATCTGATAGTAGAAAATCTGGTCTATAATTAATTGCAAATGCTTAATTTGCAATAATTTCAAGTGAGGATTTTCTTAAATGAGTATATTTCTACCCTTTACAAACACGTCGCATGTTCAGTATCTCATGTTTTTTTCTTCTCTCGTAATACGTCTGTCTCCTTGAATAAAAGCAACACAGTAAGAGATCCCAGTGGTAGAAATTGAAGTATCGATTGGAATCAGTGTTTCCGTACATTGCAAATCAAAAACACTTGTTCAGCCAGTTTATACTATGTTTTCCTGTAAAGTGTTATTTAAATATTATTATATAATTCGATGATCTTCATAATATTAATTAGATATAAATGTGATGCCAAAAATTTTGAGTTTGAAGTGTAAGGGAGATTTGGAGGGGGCGAGTAAGATTATACTTTCTTCAAAAAAATAGTTTCTATAAAATTTAGATTCTGCCATTAAAGTATTCTTGAAGACGATTATACGTTAGAACAGAATTAGTCAATTATAACTATGTAAATCACAGTAAGAGAAAGTCGTGTGAGTGTTTCACACCAGATTTTTAACTTGAAATATTGTGGTAATCGTTGAGATTCAGTTCGCTTTAAATCAGTTAATTATAGGTAAAACTATTTTGTTGTAATTAAATTTAATAGCAATTGTACACATTGTTAGTAAATATACATACGCTCCAAATAATCGTTTCATGTTTGCTATTAACACGACTTCAATCCGTTAAATTGGGCCAGTATTAACACTGCTATTAAACCATGAATCAATAATTCAATTAAAGCTTTAACTAATAATTAGATGAATGGAATTAATTGTATGTAGATTAATCGGTTAAATGTATAATTAATGATTAGATTGAACATATTTAATGAATTTTTAATATGAAGATATAATTTTAGAGGAAGTTTACTTGAGTCTAATGATTCTGTTAGTGACTCATTTTCATATCCCTAAAAAATCAGCAGTCCAGTATTACCTTCTCTAACTCGTAACTTTCAATAACTCGTAAATATTATACGATCGTGCCAAATTTTCGAATTTGGTATATGTGTGATAGTACAAAATTTTGAAGATATACAGAGGAAGATTATATGCATATTCTTCGGGGGCAGGCAATTTGTCTTTTTGTCCGGGGTGACGCAACCGCTAGAGCGGGCGCTGTGGGTAGTGTTTAATAAACTGGTCCTTGCGTTGATTAAGCGGCACCAGTTTTGTTGGGCCTGCGCAGGTTTATTGTGAAATCATATGGTTGTTACTTCCGGTTTCCTGTCGTACAGTTCCCTGTCGGACATTTTAAATGTACATACTTTTATGAACTTCCACTTGTTATTACTACCGACTTAATAGCAAGAATAATGGCTATTGTGTAATGAAACCGCTCTTTTATAATTAGAGGTAAGTAAGTCTATGCATGTTAACACATCAATATTTTTCGCATACAGCCAAAATGGCGCCCCTAAATTTTGGCGCCCCGGACAAATGTCCGGGTAATGTAGGGCATTAAAAGCATTACTAGAATTCCAAATTTGAAGAAAATCGGTTAAACGGAAGTACAACTGTGGTTTTTCGAGTTTTTTTTGGACTTATCTCGACAATGCCCTACAGCCATAAATACGCATCACTTTTACATTAAATGTTTTCTCGAGAAAGTTGATTTTTAGGGTGATATATATAATATTATTAATAAATATTAATGATTAAATATTAAAATTTATATGGTAAAAAGTAAAAATGAATATATAAATTAAATTTAATAATGGATAGCAAATATTATTACCGGTATTTAATATAAATTTAAATTTGCTGCCAACAGCGTACAATGATTTTATTTCGGGGAAGGTATTGTACTGTCTTGATAATAATTTACTAATCTATTAGGCTGTGTCCTAAGTGAGGAGAGAGGATAACCTATGCTTTTTATCCTCCTCCGTCATCGCTGTGTAACGTTTGAACGAGCAAGTCGCTATCAAAACTAATTGGACTAAGTTGTAGTGCAGAAGTACATCTGTTTATACAATTCATGGCCAGTTCGATTGCCCTTAATTGTGAATATCCAAGTTTGCTACTTATGGTTTTCCTGGGTAGTGTTTAATAAATTGGTCCTTGTGTTGATTAAGCGGCGCCGGTTCTGTTGGGTCTGCGCAGGTTTATTGTGAAATCTTATGGTTGTTACATCCGGTTTCCTTTCTATCATATGGTTGTTACTTCCAGTCTATTGGTCAAGACTCAATTAGAGGCACATAAGAATTATTTCCTCATTCCTATTTATTCCTCTCCCCTTTTCCCCGAAAAGGGCTAAGGACACATGGGTCTTCCAACCACTGGCAACCGGGGATTCTGCGCCATACCTTTGGCTTAATGAATGTGATAATAAATAATATTTGCTACTCATTTTTAAATTTAATTTTGTATATTCATTTTTTTACCATATAAATTTTAATATTTTAATTTCCCATTGCTCAACCATATATTATATATATTGTAACGCAGCCACTGGTGCCATCTAGGAGAGAAAGCAGGTACCTCAAGTTCTCCTAATAGCCGCTAGGAAGCGCTGGCGGCGCTCTAGCTCTCTCTAGAAGAATCGAGAAAGTTCTAGACCCTTCTCCACCGGTATAAATAGTGCGACAACAGAGAGTCTAAGAGAAGTTTCTTGTTACTAACTAAGTGTACGCTAGTGAAAAGTGTATAACAAGTGAACAAAGTGAACTTTTGTGGATTAAACTGTGAATTAATTATTATTAAGTGTTGTATTATAATTTATTGTGTAAAACAATAAATTGGTGTTTTTCTTATTGAAGTTTAGAGTATTTTATCTAAACGAACCCACTTGAAACTAGATGCATACAGTACTGTATATACAATATTATATACAGTCCACATAATATTTTTCACTCCATATTTTCATTCAATTTATATTTTTAATTTTTGCAGTTTTTATTTAAACAGAGCCCACCATCCTTCATCAAGTTTGAGCTTCCTGAGAATCCGGGTATCTTATCTATAAACATATTTTTATTTTATTTTTCCTGTAATTACTAAACGGGGGGGGTTGGAGGTAAAGTAACGTTAAGCTTTCCTCTAAAACTACTTCAATTCAAAATATTGTTCTGCCTCTTATATGATATTAGCATACATTGGAAGCATTGCTAAAATTGCAAAATTTCAGAAAATCGGGTAACTAACTGGAAAGTGACTTTACAGATTTGGTTTTTCGAATCTTTTTAGACTTATCTTATAAATGACCTTAACTATTTCTTTTAAATTTGGACTACAAATTGTACAGATATAAGACTATCATGTTTATTTGAAGCATTAAAAAAAAAAAATTGGTTCTTAGATAGTTTTGTGGAATTTGTGACATTTAATTTCAAATGTTATAGGGTTAGTTCTATGTTATTGGCGCGCTCTTCACTTCCCTAACTACTTGAGTTAGTAGGTTGATACTCTCCTTCCTCCGTTTCTATGGTTATGTTGTGACAATTGATAAAAATTTAAAGTTTAAAGGATATTTGTCATTTTTTTATTTAATTGTATTAACAGGAAGCAACAGAAACTTGTGTGAGCGTTTCGATTCTTTATAGTTTCTTTTCACCGGAAATAAATAATTTGAGATCTAATTAGTAAAAAAAAAAAAAAAATGTTTCTAACAAGTATTTTTTGTGACATATGACAACAAAATATGTGAATAATGATGGTCGGGTTTGGTGTAGTGGTTATGAGCATGGACTTGTAACTGGGAGGTCCCCAGTTCGAGTCTCGCGTATTACTGGTAAATTTTATATTTGTTTAAAAAATGTTATTAGTGAAGTATATGGTTCCGCCTCGCTCCACAACACTTTCACTTTTCACTGAAATATTATCTGCATTCTATTTTAGGAAGTTTACTTCAGAATTATTTTATTGTCTTGAATGATTTCTTTATGAGAGTTAATTTCTGATAAGATGTCATATTGGAAATTTAATTAATAAATAACATAACTTATATAAATAAAAATTATTTAAATAACATTATAATAATTTCCGTAATTATTAAAAATGATATTTCATATAATATATCCTTCATAGAGTATTAAAATAAAAAGGAATATTAAAAGAAAAAACGATGTTTTAAAAACTATTATTTATTTGTTTTTATTTATAATATTTGTGACTTTTTTTTTTTTTTGCAGGATACTGCAAAGGAACATGCTCATATCTTTCGCACAAGGTCTACTTTGAGAGGCCTGGAATAGCCAAGTCGAAAAGAAAAGGTAGGTGACTCTTTCTCTCTCTTTATGATTAAAATCAAAGTGAAGGGCAAATGTTTTACAACATAATTTTTCATAAAAAATAACATAAAGCTTAAAATAATAACAAACAAAAAACTCACTTTAATCGTGGTTTTAAAATAAATAAAAAAATAATTGAAACGAGTTTTCTAAATAAATAAAACTGAAATAACAGAAATATTTTATATTATTACTTGCTACCGATATAATATTTAAAATAAAATAATTTAATTTTTTGGTTGAAATATAAAAAATATCTCTTATACAGGGTAACAATTTTAATATATACACCACCCACTTGTCTTGGAAAATACACAAGATAGAAAAAAGACATTCCAAATAGTAACTATAATGTATATGAGAAGGAGAGCGTTAGAGAGATTGGGTTTAAGAGATGAAATCAACTAGAATAAATGCAGAACACTGTATAATAAGACACAAAACTGTAAGGACTTTACAAATATGGTAGAAGTTAGATATATATACATATATATGAGAGAGATAGTAGAAGGTTGCTGATTGGTTGTTGCTTGGTCGTAAACTGGTGTAAAAACGGTAACCTTGTAGGGCTAGTTCAGCTGTATACATACAAAGTCTCCCACTCTAGTCTGGCCTAAGTAGCGTGTAACTAGATTGTCAATTTCCTGTTTCTCTCTGCTCTTCGGATCTTATTACAATAATATAATAGGTTTCAAAAGGAGAGAAATTAGTGAGGAAGGGTTTTTAAGAAATTAGCTTAATTTAAATAACTTTGAATGCTGAACACTGTATAATAAAATAGAGACACTAAACTGTTAGGACTTTACTCATAAATAGAAATTAGAGATTTAGACTAAGCAAAAGAGAAGGTAGTAGTAGTTGGTTGCTAACGCATTGTAACTGCTGTATAACGTGTTCTAAAGACTGTACCTTGTAGGGCTAGCGCAGCTATATATATACAGAGTCTCCCACTCTAGTCTGGCCTAATGGCGAGTGAGATTCTCAATTTTGTGTCTTCTCTCTCTCTCTGCTTTAGATTCCTCCATTCAGATCTTATTACAATTACCTGCTTAATTTTTTCAAGGATTCCAAACATGTGTTCTATTATGTTTATTTTGTATACTGCAGAAATAAGTGATATTGAAAACAACTTTCTTATTTCAAATTGGATCACATATTTTTTTTTCTACGATTTCTTATAGTAGATTTTTTTGTTCATGAAAAATGGTTATTGAACGAGAAAAAACCGTTCTATATTTGAATGTAGAGAATTTCCGAATATGGGCAAATGAAAATCCAGATATTACATACTGGACGCCCTGTTGGTCTAGTGGCTAGCATACTCGCTTTTGGAGGGAGAATTCTCAGGGTTCACTACCCGTGAGGGCAAACTTGGTGTTAAGCCAGCATCGTGAGTAAAACTGGGAAGGTACAGTTAGTAGCACATCTAGGTGGCGAAGTTCAGAACTAAACGCCGAGGGAATTGCGGTTTGCTTACCACACGACCTCCAGTAAAAATCGCTGTCTGGCAAGCCTTGGTCCTTCATGGGGTGTTGCACCATAAGTTTTTTTAAATTTTTTTTTTCATAGATTCAGACAATAATTTCAACATGTATGTGTGGTGCGCCCTAATAAGGGACCAACTTGCAGTACCGTATTTTTACAATGAAACATTGAACGCAGACAAGTATCTTTATTTTTCTTAAGTGAAGTTCTCCCAGATCTGCTTGAAAATATCAATTTTCCCGAGAAAATAAAATTTTTCCGTTTCAAATAAAAGTGATAAGTATTTATCTGTATAGTTAGTATGCGTACTTAAAACGAGAAAATCGCGGACAACTGATTAAAAAAAAAATTCTGTAAAATCGCACTTCCGGTGGATAGATTCTTCCCGTAATCTTCGTGTCTGATGCGGTGGTAGTGCCTAAACAGAATATCAAGTTCAGGCTTCCTGCGAATTTTCTTTTTTGTGTTATTCTGTCAATCAGAGATATTTTCCTGGTGATAGCCTGCTTCTTTTTGCGGTCTGTAACAGCAACCAAAGAGAAGCTTAGCAACTAAAGAGAAGCTCAGCCACTCTCTCGGACTGGAGTGGAAGAAGCTGTATAAATATAGCGACGGACAGTCCATAAAAACACAGTTGAATTCAGTTCAATACATCCAATTACTACGTGTCATTTTCATACACTCTACCTTAAAACACTTCTCTATTGTAAAGTCCAGGCAGTCTGTATCACTTAATTAATATATTAGTTAACCAGTGTTAACCAAGTCTTCTTCTTATATCATCAACCAGACCTAAATTCCCTCCACCTAACACATTCAGTATATGGTCATCGACCGGATTGGGCGCTCGCCCATCTTCAGGATGCGTTTGTCAAACAGTGTAATAATACAGACTCGCACGTAGCAAATTCAGTTTACACACTCCGACAAACGCATCCTGAAGATGGGCGAACGCCCGAAAGCGGTCGAAAAAGAAGGCAGGCTATAACGGAAAATATCTCTGACGCTTTCCAGCTCTGCGGAACCAACCGCAACTACTCTTCTGTTAATACTCACACACACACACACACACACACATACCATTCACTAAAAACATTTTATTAATAATCAGGGGACCCCCAAAGATGGTGAAACCTCAATTTCGAAAATCTGCCAATAATTACTGGATCGCAATAATTACTCTTAAACAATAAAGTAATAAATTTAAGAAAAATTTCTTCAACTGAACGGAAATAATTTTAGCATTGCATACATTTTCCAGGCTCATAAAGAGGCTTTAAGTTTTTTTTTTTTTATGTTAAGTGAGTAAATTGCTATACTTTTTTGGTATATCAGCATCAGCTTAATGAGCTACCTGCCCTTAGGATTTTTTTTATCCTTATTCAACCCTACAAGACACTACTAGTAATTCTCTAAAACTTGAGACACCCTAAATCTGATGAAATCTAAATTAATGGCACTAACACTGAAAATGTCATCCAACTGAGATTCTGTGATAATAGTTAATGCAACCATTACAGAACTTCTAATAAAATGAATAAGTGAAATTTGACTTGAACCCTATTAGAATAATCTCCTTATTTAAGTCTATCTAATTTTATTACCTAATAAAATATCCGTTAATGATGATGGGTACCGTTATTAAATCTCAAATAGCTATTAACTATTCCTGACTAATTTGATGTTTAAACATCATTATTATTAATGAATGTTACACTAATTATATCTACAGTATAACACTGATTATAGTGCATTGATTAAATCTTGATGTTGAACATTTGGAACATATTTAGGTGAATTTTCATTATAGTTATCATAATTGGAGAAGTTAAAAATGATTGAGAAGAAAAAAAGGAAAAATTACATCTTTAAAAGACAGAACCTTAATAAAGATTCTCTATTGATTCAGAATGGGTGAAAATAAGAATGGAATGGAAAGGAGTACTTTCAAGTCCAAAGAGACACGTCAACAAAATTAATGGCGTTCAACAATAGATAAAAAGACTAATGGACCAAAAGAGATCTCTTCATGTTGGCCTTAGAATCGTAAGGGAAAATTTTTAGTCCTCTACTAACACGATGGTCTCTCCATTTTTTTGTTTATTATTCTTTCCTGGCACTAGAACTGCCGTTATGGAAATGGTTACTCTTAGGCTACTCTTCTAGAGAATATTCTTCGCATCACTGCCAAAAATTCCGTCTAGACTCGCATTTTATGTCTTTTGATATTTTACGTTTCCTATTGGAAGTTTCGAAAAGTAGTCTGAAGAGAATCTCGTCGCATCCATTCTTGCCCGGGCCACCTCAAGAGCTTAATTTAGTCCAAGCTTCTATTAGGGGCGGACTCTTTTTATTCTATAATAAGTATTGACTTTTTTTTTTATCAATTAATACAGTTCAACTGAGTAAAAATTCTATTTTTAATTGCCCAAGAAGTATTTGATAAGAGTTCAAATATTAGTGTATATTAAAATGATTGCTCTACAACAGAATCGACTCTTAACACACTGCCTCCATGAGATTATTAACACTAATAAAACGACAATGGAATAAATTTAATCCAATAAATAAATTTAAAGGCAGTATGGAAGAAAAGAAAGAAGAAATATAAAGCGCAGCCAGAATAATAAAATTTATTCATTTCAGGCGGCTGGGAGCATTTGATCTTTTCAAGTGCCACAGATTTCTGCGTCTTTTTTTAACGGGCAACCTACTTTATTTTATCATCATAATCGACGTGTAGTTCCGGTTAAATCTCAATTTTGGAAAATTTGATGTTTTCGCAATACTTTCTCTTAACAGCAACAAGAGCGAATAAAAAAAAAGGGATTTTCACCAGTGATCCGTGAAAGACGAACGCTGAAATCGATCGATATTAAAAAAAAAAAAAATCTGATGTGTACAACCACATCATTTTCTCTTACTCTAATTATTACAATTAAATAAAAAATTATTAGTGGTGGGGATTTTATTTGTACACTTGAACGGCCTTATGTGGAGCGCTCTATGTCAAAATTAAAAAAGGCTGCTGCAAATTTAAATTTAAACTAACTGAAGACCCCGCCGAATACGACTACAAATTTTTTTTTTCAGAAAAATTGTAACGTTTTTGAGTAACATATTCTGTAAAAGCACTTCCGGTTGACCGATTTTCTTCAAATTTGGAATTACGTCAATTTTTCTTCGGGTGTCCCATTTAAACGGGCCACTTTTGAAATAAGTCTTTTTTTAACGGGCAACCTACTTTATTTTATCATCATAATCGACGTGTAGTTCCGGTTAAATCTCAATTTTGGAAAATTTGATGTTTTCGCAATACTTCCTCTTAACAGCAACAAGAGCGAATAAAAAAAAAAGGGATTTTCATCAGTGATCCGTGAAAAACCTTAACCTACAAAGAAAGATATCAAAAAAGTGAACATAACGTTTGTTGAAGTGTTTGCACTCTAGTTTATGATGGTGTTAATGTTATTTGATTTTATTGCCGCCTTACACCTTAAATCGATGATTGAATGTTGCGATTTCCTTTTGACCCCCACTTTTTACTACTTATCGGAAACTACTAAAAAAATGAAGAATAATGCCGTTAATTTTACCTCAATATTTCAAACCGTTGCCGAGATTTTCAACCATAAAGGCTAAATTTTCGTCGTTTTTTTCCTATTTCTTTGTTTCATAAACTGAAATTAAAAGAGGATTTTTCTTAATTATTTCTAATAAACAAGAGAGTTCAAATGTTGACAACACTTAAACCTATTTTAGAACTATAAGGGACTTAAAAATCTGGTAAAACAAAACAATATTCCAGTTTATTTATAAAAATCTATAAAAAAAATATTTCCTATTTATTCAAAATGACCTCCTCGGCTTAATTGTGCACGAGCACAGTCGCTGCCCAACAGATGAAGTTACTAACAGTATCATGTCTGCCGGAATTGCTAGGCTGATTTGGATTAGGTCTTCTCTAAGCGCTTCTGGAGTTATTGGTTCCCTGACATAAATTTTTTCTTTGAGATATCCCCAAAGAAAAAAATCAAGAAGGGTTAAATCTGGCGATCTGGAAGGCCCGGTTACGGTCCCTGTCTCCCGATCCAGCGGCTACTGACATCTCATTCACTTTTCTCCAGATTTAACCCTTGTTGAATTTTTTTCATTGGGGATATCTCAAAGAAAGAATTTATGTCAGGGAACCAACAACTCCAGAAGCAGTAGAGAAGACTTAATCCAAACCTGATTAGCAATTCCGGCAGACATGATACGGTTAGCAACTTCATCTGTTGGGAAGCGACTGTGCTCGTGCACAGTTAAGCCGAGGAGGTCATTTTGAATAAATAGGAAATATTTTTTTTATACATTTTTGTAAATAAACTGGAATATTGTTTTGTTTTAATGATGTTTTACCTGATTTTTAAGCCCCTTATAGTTCTAAAATAGGTTTTAAGTGTTGTCAGCATTTGAACTCTCTTATTTATTAGAAATTAATAAGAAAATTCGCTTTTAATTTTAGTTTATGAAACAAAAAAATAGGAAAAAAAACGACGAAAATTGAATCTTTATGGTTGAATATCTCGGCAATGGTTTGAAATATTGAAGTGTGAAATTAACGGCATTATTCTTCATTTTTTTAGTAGTTTTCAATACAGTAGTAAAAAGTGGGGGTCAAAAAATAATCGCAACTTTCAATCACCGATTTAAGGTGTAAGGCGGCAATAAAATCAAATAACATTAACACCATCATAAACTAGAGTGCAAACACTTCAACAAACGTTATGTTCACTTTTCTGATATCTTTCTTTGTTTAAGAGTTATTTCAAAAGTGGCCTGTTTAAATGGGACACCCTGTATATTATTGTAAATCTATATTGCACAGAAGTGCGAATTTAAGGGTAGTTTTCCCCCTGAACTCCAAAATTCATTTTTCCCGGGAAATGTTTTAAATAAAAGTGATAGGTATTTATGTGTGTAGATGGATACTTATAGTATGTTTAAAGAAAATTGTAAGAGCCTTTTTCGAGAAAATCACGAAAAACTGGAAATAAACAAGACAGTATAGTCGCACTTCCGGTTGAGGTTGATGGACTTTACCGGAAATCTTCCTGTTAGTTGCGTTGGTAAGAGCCTAAACGGAATACCAAGTGTGATTTTTCGTTCTTGAGATATTATGTTGTACACACACACACACACACACACACACACACACACACACACACACACACACACGTATATAATGTACCATTAGTTAGACGCGAAGGGCCGCGATGAGACTTGGTGAAAAGCTAATAAGACTTCCAATCTCTTTCTGGAAACAGAATAACATAGCCATCTAGCACCTCAAAACCCAAAAAAACATGTTGGCTGCCGTTAGGGAGCAAGTGTATCATCTCTTTGGGTGCATGTGAACCATTTCCGCGAAACTCTGAGTTTATTACCACTTTTTTTATTGCCAATTGCTCCCTCTTCCTGTTTGAAGACGCCATGAAAAGTACGACTAGCCCAGAGATACTGAAGCGCTTAAGCGCTGAAGTTATCCATATCTGCTACCCCCCGAGATGAATGGCTACATATATATACGGACGGTTCGGCGTCTGTTACGGATGCAGGCTTAAAGAGAGTTGGCTATGGTGTGCACAGCCTCGAAGTGGACCACTGCGGATCGCTGGGAGGCCATTGTAGCAATTTTGATGGCGATATTGCGGCTGTAGATTGGGCTGCACTGGTAATCTTAAACACCCGCCCTCCTGGCAAAGTTGTGTTTTTCGTAGACTCTAAGGCAGCAATTCAAGCACTATGTTCCCATTCCGGAACTGATAGTGGGTGTGTTCTGCGGGCCCGCAAACAAATTCATGATCGGATTAAGGGAGGCTGGATATTGTTCTCCAGTGGATCCCCAGTCACTGCGGCACCACTGGAAACGAAAAGGCCGACAATTTGGCAAAAAAAGGCAGTCTTCTACACCCTCCTACAGAAGCTATCAGCTACGAAGGTGCTTGTTGTGAAATAAAAGAAAGAGTCAACGAAGCTTTACATACATCGGGTAAGCAAAAGGCGAGCGGTAAACGATGGGAAATACTGATTAGACAGCCCCTGCCCAGTTGCCTGCCAAGAAAAGTAGCCACAGCCAATTTCCGCCTTCTGACTGGGCACGACTATCTCCAGGTTCACCTGAATAGGATAGGAGTTGTTGACTCCCCCTATATGTCCCCTCTGCCTAGAGGAGCTGATGGATGCTGGACATCAAAACTCATGCCAGTCTCTGGATATTGTCCGCGAAAAAAGTTTATAGGAATGACATGGAGAAGAACTCCGCAATATAATAGACTGCTAGATACCTGATGGCTGAAAAAGCCTTGCAAATGGCGTAATAAAAAAAAAATATATACATATATATATATGTATATTCAGACCATTCGGTAAAAACAATTTTTTCCCATTTAGAGGACTCCAACACTGTATTTCCAGTGAAAACTCAATTTCAGAAATCGGCCGCAATACTTCCTGTAAGTAGCAGTAAGAGAAAGTAAAAATTCTTTGATTTTTCCCGACTCAAAACACTCCTTAAATTTGAATTTTTTTTTTTTTATCTATTCACGAAAATTCCCAAATAATATATCTTAATATTAATAATGCAATTTATCTGAAAATATTTAATTAGATTGCTCTAAAATGATTTAAATTTTAGATTCACAAAATGAATAAGTACTTTATTTTAGTATGGTTAAATGAGAAGAAACAAAACTTGACTCAGTTGGAGTCTAAGACATCTGTTTTTGTTTAAAATGAAATATAATGTTGTTTAATGCACTTTCTAATCTAAATTTGGACAACAGAAAGTGATAGCTTAAAATATAAGTTTAATAGTTAAATAAATCTTAAATCTGTTTATAAAATGGCATAAAAATTATTATTTGTTTAAATGAAGTTAATCATTAAAATGTAAAAAAAAACAACTTTATTTTCTGTAATATTTCTTAAAGGAATGGACATTATTTTTATAATAAATCAAATAATATTACAAAGGATCACTATTTAATAAATTTATTGTTTAAATAACTAAATTTTTTATAAAGAAATCAAAACAGATGGTCTTACTATAGTAGAAGAGCAAGTAGGTAATAAGACCTCCTGCAGCGCACCCTATCGGCCAGTTGTGTTGTGAGTGTAGCGTGTTGAAACCTTCAGTCTTAAACCAGACGTCTGACCGGTTGGTTAAAAAGCCGTTATACAGAGTCTTTGTTCTATTTTTTAATTTGATAATTTCTATTTCTTTTAAAAAGAATTAGAAAAAATAAAAAACAACTAACATTTAACAAAAGTGTTTGTGTGTAATTTTAGTGTCCAGTGTCCAGTTTGTGTTTTAAACTTTTTAATTTTATATAACCTACAAATTTTTGGTAAGTAAAATTTATTTTGTGAAGTATAAAAAAATAAATTGTTTACTTCAATTTTTTTTTGGTTTTGTTTCCTATCATTTAAAATGCATGAAAATAATTGTTATTTGAATACAAATTAAATTGTTGACATTTGTTTATAAAAAATTCATATGGAAGTTTTTAAAAACTGTTGTTTACATTCGTTAAAAGCGGTTGATAACTACAGATTTTATAAAGTAGACTTTAAATATATTGAAATTTAAAATGTAAACACAAACAATGTTCGTCTTATAGTTTTAAAAACATTTTTTTTTTCTGCTTATTACAAACAAAAATTTTGTTTGAATGTGATTCTTGTCATTCACTTTTGAATGACCTTTATTTGATTATACTTTTTAAAAGTTAGTTGTGTTGATCGATGTAAACTTTAATGTTGCATACATTTTTATAATACTTATTTCTATTAGATATTAAACTATTTAAAATTTAAAAGAAACCAGTTTGTCTCTTGTTTAAGATAAAAAAAAAAAAAGAAAGCTTAATTTTTTAGCAACACATCTTAAACGTCCTTCAGTTGCCTTCAAACTACCAAGGTCTTAAACCAGAAAGAGTAAGTGGTTTTGACCTCAGATAAGATTTTTTTCTTAACAAGTCTTATTATTATTTTTTCCTGTTTCTTTCTCTTTTTAAACTTAAAGAAACATGTATACAGATACATGTTTACACAATTTTGTCTGAAACCACTTTGTGTTTGTATCATCTGTATATTATTTGTATTTAAATTCAGTGCATATCATATTATTTCATGATTCTAAAGAAGAAAAAATACTCAAAATGTTTATTTCTTTGTGCATGGTTTTTTCCCATTCCATCATCCAACTTTTACCCCAGTTCTTTTGCCTTATTATCTTTTTCCTTTTTTTCATTTCCATTTTAATCATATTTGTACTTGTTAATTTCGAGACTTTATAGTACATAGACATGATTTTAAATAGTTCACATATATATGTATTATATAACTTGGCAACCTTTTTCACTCGTCACACCTACGAATTAAATACTGTCATGATTTCAGCATAGTTGTAAGAGTTTCTGCCTGTCTTTTTTCTATCATATTTATTAGACATCTGCGAAACCACAATTAAGGAGTACATAATTTTATTTTATACTGAACATGGATAACGCTGAAACAGTTTTCCTGAATAAAAAAATATGGTTTCTACTTGGCTATTAACCATGAACAATTAGAACTGAGGTGAATGAAGAAAGTATAACAGAAATCTTACAAGTTTGATTTGTTTATTGGATTTAAATTTGGTAATTATTTGTTTTACAAAATATGAGGGAAAAATGCAAACAAATAAAAAATTGAAAAATAAAAAAATCTAAAGTCAGTGGTATTATTTATGGTTCCCTGGAACCAGATATTGGGGGGAAATTGTTTTATAGCCCAAATCTTGATTTTCTTCCAGTGAACTACTACCATATTTGAAGTTGCTGCAGTTTTTATTGTTTGTTTGGCTTTTATGTTGAGAAATTGATACGGATTGAACTTGATTTAACTCGAATCTCTTTGGCCCATTGAATTCTCAACACTAACAACGTTTTTTTAACTATTGATTATGAATATGTTTTTTTTCTTTTCTTTAATTCAGATTTCGGGTGTATGTGTGGGATTGGAGTCAAAATAGGAAATGGCTCCCCCACAAAAAAATTGCCAATTCATTTTCTAGAAATACAAAAACATCTACACTTTGTTACACCTCATCTTGAGTACTGTTCACCGGTTTGGTCACACCCGTGTATTATAATAAATATAACAATTTAATTGAAAGGATTCAAAATACATTTTTAAAGCTAATTACATTCAAATTTCACGTGCTGAATAACTAACTAGTTGGGATTATGGTTTTTTTGAGAAATCTTTTGGAATGGCCGAGCTTGAGCAGATCGTAGGCAAATTTACGATGCGTTTGCTATTAATGTATCGAATTGTAGTTGAGTTAACCTAACCGCATCTTTAACCTTTCAAGTTCCTTCTAGAAATATTCCCGACAATACAATTTATTTCAAAATTGAATTCTACAAAAAACCATTATACGTTCAACTCTTCTGTAGGTACTCCAGGCTTTGAGATTTAATAAATAAGCATGAATCAAACATCGATATTATTTGCTCTATTTCGCTTAAATTCAGAAATAAATTAAAGTATTTGATTTTATAATTTGATCTCCTCATCATTTTTCAGAATAAGTAATCTTTTTTTTCATTTTTATTTGTTTTTATTACCTATTTATATAGTTATATATTATTTATGGTAATTATATTTTAATGTCTATCTTTATGATTGGGTATATATTGAATTGTAAACTATATGTCAAACACTTGTTACTCTTTTTTTTTCTCTTACATGTATCAGATTATCTATTTTACATGAATATTTGCTTTTCTTCGTCCAAGGATTAATAATCTGTTAATTGTAAATAATTAAAGAAATTCGTTTAGTCCTCTCCAAGCGGATTTTAAGAAAAGGTTTTTCATCAACCGGCGGCACGGAAGTTTAGTAATCTTCTCTCAAAAATTGAAATATTTTACGAGGAAAATTTGTTTTTGGGTCGTTCTGTGTGTGTGTCTGTGGGGGGGGGGGGGGGGCCTGAGATGTTAGGGCTGCTTTGTAAAGTGCCATTCAATGTTACACAAGTCTCATTCATTAAGTAAAAAGACAAATGGTTGTAATTTTAATGTGGTGTGTTTAATAATTTTTTATTATTTTTTTAATGCTGGTAGTTTTTTTTAATTCTTTGTCTTGAAAGTGTGAGCTAGTTTTTCACAATTTATATATACAAAAAACTAATATTTCAGCTACTTCGTTGCTGTAAAACTTGACTGAACGCCACATAATGATGGTTTACAAAAAAGGGATGTAAGCAAAAAGAATACTCCTCTTTGCGAATTCTGTGTTTTAAAGAAAATATGGTCGGCGGCAAAATTGCTCCAACTCAATTTTACAGCACCTTCACGCTTTGTTTGCACAGTATTTGGATGAGCCAAGTATACTAGTTTAAAAATACTCTTTTCACTCGGCAAACAATTTTCAGGATCGCAGAATATGGTTCAGCCAGAAGTGCTGCCAATTGATTGGGATCCATTCATATCCCCCCAAAATAAGCATTAGCATGACACTTTATCCAACTAATGGTTGGGTCTGAAGTTTTTTCCATGTTGGAAACACACCATACTTTAGTCAACTTGAATTCACGCGTTTATTTTTCATTTAGACCCAGCAAAGAGTCATTTACTTGCGGCTATTTTACAGTGGAAAAATAGGCGAAATTCTAGGATTCATTTGATATATATTACATTAAAACTATAAACCATTTGATCCGCTTTTATATTCGAAGCTTGAAGAAAATTTGGGTAATCCATTTATGGGTATCGAAAAAAAAAAATTTGGTGTTACAGAATTTTGTTTTTTTTTTGGCAGCAGCATTGTCGCCACCAAGTCAAAATAGGTAATTAAAATATATAGGTTTCATTACAATTAGATGTATTGGGAATTTTGATAGATCGGCGACTGAAAATAAGGAGATAATTATAAACTGCCCTATAATTAAAATATTCAACTTAAAATTTTTCATTAAAGGACTTAAAATATAGATAGAATAAATGAGAAGTGAGATCTAAGGAATTAGCAACTTAGAGAGAGAGAGATATATATGACTCGGTAAGGGTAGTGTGTGTAGTGATATAGACTGATGATATGTACTGATAGGCTAGTGATAGATAGATTGATTATTGATGAGCTTGCCTCGATCTTTTCAAGTAGGAAAGATGAAACACTGAAAAGACTAGCCCAGGTATCAATCGCGACGGTGATGTTGTTTTGCGAGATTATACGCAAGTGCAGATAACTTGTGTTAAGGGCCGTAAAAAAAAAAAAATAACATTTTGTTAAAATTATCTCAGCCCAAATGAAGCCCACTTATCAACTTGTTTTCCAATTTAACACTAAAATCATTGTTCAGCTTAAATAATATTTAATATACTAAAAATCTAAATAATGAGATACATACATTAATTATTGCATTTCATCAATAAATTCATTGAATGACAGGCTACATAAAATTTTGCGTGGTTTTGTTTACTATACTACTTGTGTGATATAAATTCTCTTCCACTATCCATTCCCTCTTTAAATTCCATCTAACTTCAAAATCAAAATGGACTAAATTGCACATTAATGGTACAATATAAACCTAATGAACCTTTAATCATTATTATCTCGTCCAGTTATTGTATGAATAATTCATTTAAATTGAGTTGAAATTCTAAATAGATGTGTATGTATGTATGTATGTATGTATGTATGTATGTATGTATGTATGTATGTATGTGGGGAATATAATATGAATTTTTAGTAAAATTGTTTCTATCTATTATTTATTAGCGTATTTTTAATTGAATTAATTCATTTATTTAATTTTATCAATCGAAATATAGTTTTTCTTTTATTTTATATTACCTTCTCTTACTTGAAGTATGAGAAAGTGTTGCGTGCGATTGAGTCAAATTTTCGAAATTGAGTATTTCCTGGAAATAAATGCTTTGAGGTCAACTGGAATACTAAAAAGAATTTTTTTTTAGCAAATAGTCTGTTTGTGTATGTGTGTGTCTGTGTGTGGGTGAACAAAAATATCTCAAAAACGAATATTCACCTGAAGCTCAAACTTTGTATTCCGTTTAGGTATCAGAGACATTTTCCGTGGTAGCCTGCTTCGTTTTGTGGTCATCGACCGGTTTCGGGCGTTCGCCCATCTTCAGGATGCGTTTTTCAGACAGTGTGCCAACACAGACTCGTACAGAGACTTAGTTTCACACTAACTGAGGTAGTGTTTTTAAATACTAAACTCTTAAACTAGGTAAAGGGATGTGGCCAGATGGGTGGGAAAACACGTGTTTGGGTTGTTAAAGGGCAAATTCTTTTCTTACAGTGGACACGGGGGTCTAATCTTTAAACTCTGTTGTTGGTGGGAGACTTACTTCACGATTAACTAACCAAAATATTAAGAATATACAAAAAAATAAAAAAATAAGATGCACAAAATAAATCTAAATAAAATTAAACAACGATTAAACTAACATTTTAAAATTCATTCATTCGTTTAAAATTGAACGATTTTTTATATAATTAAATTAAGTTTTTCCAGTTCCAAAGAATTTAAGAAATTCCAGTCATTCTTTCACTTTTTCGCGCAACCCTCACATCCTCGCAAGCATGTATACCTAATTATGTTTTCTTATATAATTAAGTTTTTTATTATGCATCCCACAAACCATGTCACATCATCCAAATACTCAATATAACATCATCCAACATATTTTTACTCAATAAAACATCCAAATATTTTTTTTTGTTAATATATATATCTAAACTAGTAAAGTTATATATACATAGTAGATTTAAAACTAAACCTAAACTTAAAATCTATTTAAGAACTATTTGTTGCGTGTGTAATTGTGTTTCTGTTGCTATTGTGGGAAGAGGGTTCTGAATAATGGTTCACTAGCAAATTTTGTCTGTTCTTTTATTAAGTTTTGTGTTTTTCGTTTATATATTTCGAGTTGTTCTACTATGTCAAGTCGTCGTCCTTTGTGGCCAGAGTGTATTAGTTTCATCGTGGTCGTTATGTCATCGGGTTTGTGTATGTTAGTTTTTAGGTGATTGGCGTCCGTTTAGGTACTACCACCGCATATGATACAAAGGTTTCTGTCTGCATCAACCGGAAATGCCACTTCACTGAATGATTTTTTTTTGTCCAGTTTTTCGTGATTTCTTTCTCAAAAACGGTTCTTTAAACAATTCCCTTTAAACTGTCTATTCACATAAAAAGTAATTATCACTTTTATTTTAAATATATTAAATTGATATTTTGGGGCTGGGAGAAACAGTATCGCTAAAATTCTTTTAATATATTGAATATGTGGATTGGTCCGCATTGCTGGATAACATCTGGTATTTTATCCGTCGTAGCATGCATATTGATTTTCATCCATCTTCAGAGTATAAAGAGTTCACTTCAACGTAATGTTTCTGTTACACTCACACTTATTCGTTTGTTGGTTGTATATAATTATGTGGGGAGGTTATATGGTTGTTACTATGTGTGTGTGTGTTTAATGACAAAATGGAATTATTATAAATTTATAACATAGAATTTCAGTTAACGACGAAAATCAGTTAACCGGAAATACTACTTAATAGAATCGAATAGGTTTTTAAAGTTTTTATTCGCAAAAACGGTTATGTATGCGAAACGAATATAATAAGACTATTATTTGGATGATTTTTTCCGGAAAAAAAAAATTGATTTCAAATAGTACAGCGAAATTTGTGCGTTAAATTTCTAAGGTTATAGTTTTGGGGGTTTGGTTCATTGTTAGTGATGCTCTCTTTTGGGATGCAATGTAATCATTCCACTATCAGCTTTGGTAGGTTTTCTCGGTCTATCACACGTATATTTGTTTTAGGACAAATTAGTGATGATTTGAAATTTAAAGAAAATTTGACCATTTTTTACGTAATTGTATTTTGAAGCATTAAATGAAAGTCGAGTGAATGGTTCATACCAGATTTTTTTTTTATATTCCTTCTAACTCATAGCTCCTTCAGAGAGAGAGAGAAAAAACGGGAAATTTCCAAGTACAAAGTGATAAGCCTATAAATGGATATTTAGTATTATATGAAGTTTAAAAAAAAAGGTCTTTGGATGTGTTTTCAAGAAATCGCTGTTTGCTCCATCGTTAATCGGTTATCTGAAAATTTCTTTTATTTTTAAATAAACTATAAGGCAGAGATAAACTTGAATAAATTTTTCCATGAAATCTATGATCCATGAAAATCATTGGTCATTTCCAGTCAGATACAAGTTAAAACCATTCCACTAAATTTTTTTCAGTGCAATTTACTGCGCTGGTCAATGATTATGATAAAAAATGAATCAGTATTGATATTGACGTTTTATATATATATAAGAGAGCTAGAATTGATCGTTCGAGTAGAAAATTGAAATTTATTTTAATGTGCTGGAATTAAATCTTACTTTTATTAATCTAGCTTTAGTGAAAATAGTAAGAGACTGAATAATCCAAACTCGAGACATTCTCGAAGTTGTCAATTGTTGCCGTACAATATTGATAGTATCACCAGGTTAGCTGTTGCTTTAAGGGAGGGAAGCTTTCCACTCAGAAAGATGGGACTCCAGGTAAATGAAGCAAAATATATATATATATATATATATGTATATATGCAGTGGTAAACCCCAGCAAATCGGACATCCCCACTATTCGAAGTCGATCCTAATAAATTTGAAAATATTAAGGTACATAAGTGAATTGAGATAAATAGTATATCGGCTGAAATCAAGACGCGCATTCTAGATGGAAACAAATTCTACTTTGGCCTCCAAAAACAAATAAAAAGCCGACTTATATTAGGAGATATAAAAAACAAGGCTGTATAAAGTAATTTATCCTTAATTATGGCTCTGAAGCATGGACCATTACCAAAGAGGACGAACTGAATCTTGGCCAATTACTAGAAGGTCAGATCTGAAGGCGAAGAAGTCAATTTGGAGTTGTTACCTTCTATCTCAAAGGGTGAATATAATACAAATCATTAAAATTGTAGGACTTCGCATAGCTAATGAGGAAGTTTACAAACTGGCTAAGAGAGGGTATATATGGGACCAGACAGGCTGATGGATGGGACGGACGGAGGGAAACGGAATGCTGAAAGCCTGATCAATGTATGAAACTGGATAGTGGCTCTTCCGGTGTTAATTAAGGAAGCCAGGACTCTCAGATTAGGTAGTCGCGCTTCTATGTGTAGTAGTAATTGAACTTAAATCTTCCAGATTTACTTTTAGGGTTTTCATAGTACATTTTGGCCAAAAAGGGACAAATGCGATTTTGCTGTTGGATACATGAAATCTATTTATTTATTTATTTATTTATTTACATTAACGGGCAACATAAACCTTTTATACATGACCTATACAAACAGCACTGATATTATAACATAAATAATTGCAACCACAAAATACAATTAACCAAAACAACCGTCATACATCGATTATAAACTACAAAGAAGTAGTGTACTACATGCAAAAAAATACTTTAAAAATATTACACAGGTAACAGAAGGAACAAACATTGAATCGAAACAAAACAAAATAAAATGAAATCATGATAATCCAATTATTCTTCTAATTCATTTTAGCTCATGTATTGAATAAGTCAATGTTAAAGAGATTAGCATGTCTTAAAATTCTTAGAAGTGGTGAATGATATAAATAATTTGTGCAAAGTTTACTGAAATTAGATTATTGTGTCTGTGGCTTGAATAGAAGGTACGTTGAAATAAATTTCATTTATAAGATATGGACAGTCTATAAAATTATTTAAAATTTTGTACAAAAATATCATTAATTAAACGTCTGTTTTTCTGTTTTCTAATGAAGAAATTATAAATCTATTGCGGTATAAAAGATGTCTAAATGTTGTTCGTATTATTAGGCCGAAATAGCTCAGGTGACTATGAATGGAATCGTCTAAAAAAAATCTGGTGTGAAACACTCACACAACTTTCTCTTACTCCAGTTCTCAAAATTATAATTGTCAAATTTTATAGTTTGTGTTCCAAATTAATTCAAATATGACGAAAACTGAAAAAACTATTCAGTAAAAGCGCACTTCCGGTTAATTAATTTCCTTGAAACTCTGAATTTTGGCCATCCATTTATTTCTAATTAATTTTGTTTGGATGATAGAATTGTATAATCAACTATGATAGCATTTTAGAGAAAAACATAAGCCCACCCATTCCCTAAAAGTGCCATTAAATGAATTTTCCTAGAAAAAAGTTTTAAATAAAAGTTGTAGCTCTTTGTATGTGTAGTTGATATACCAAATTTAAAGGAAATCGTCGGAGCCATGTTTGAGAAAATCGCGAAAAAGTGGAAAAATCATTTAGTAAAGTGGTGAAGTAAATGCACTTCCGGTCATCCGATTTTTATCAAACTCGGAATTTCAACAACAAATTTAATTCTAATCAACATTAATTAGATGATAGAATTGTTTAATAAACTGATATAGCACTTTAGATGAAAAACTAACCCTACCCCTCCCCCATAACTGCCCTTAAATGAATTTTCCCAGAGAAATGTTACAAATAAAATTTGTTGGTGCTCATTTGTATGTGAGTTGTTAGATTTAAGAAATCGTTGGAGCATTTTGAGAAAATCGCAAAAAAGTAAAAAAACTAACAAATAAAGTGGCTCTTCCGGTCAAGGAATTTTGACAGATGGCCCACTGTCAGGTGCCATGGTGATACCTAAACGGAATATCAAGTTTCAACTTAATAGTTTTCTTCATTTCACCTTTTTTTTTCTCGATTGCCCAACACTGTACAACACACTCAGTGACAGTTCATTTTAAACTAACCTAAAATGCTCTCAATCAGAATGTCAGTCTGATTGATAGGTGTAGCTTCCTTCAGGATTGCTTCAGGAATGTGTCATTCAGAATGACATTCCGAATGAAAGTGTAAGGTCCCCTTATGATTTTGTCCATCATAGCATGCTTCATTTTGTTGGTTCTGACGGTTTGCTATCAATTTGTGATGACAAACTATGTGTTAATATCACAAACGACACTGGTTGATTCAATAAAATGAAGCGTGCTATGACGGATAAAATCATAGATATCAAAAATATATTTGTAATAATCCAATCCTAAAATACATAAAAATTAGTGCGGAATTAAGGATTAAGGTTGCATAAAGAACGAAAATTAACTTAGTTTTTACAAAAATACTAATAAATTAATGATATCCATCAATATTTTGAACATTTTCCTAACTTCAAGCAGCGCTCTAACACCATTTTCCAAAAAAAAACAACAAAAAAAAAAACAGTTTTATGACTTTTTACTATTTCTTTCGAATTGACGTTTTTAACATTAAAAAACTTTTATAAGTACCTGAAATTGGTGAGGGAATAATCGTTAGGTTTTGGAGTTTATGGGGATACTTCAGAATCTTCCCAGTACAGCACTTTTAATTTTATATTCTAAAGAGACTTATTGACTGTATCACGATAGAGCCTCTTTTATTCAGCAATCGGTTGTTAGAACAAGTACCCTTGTAAAAATTACTAATTTCACCCATACACATTTTCTTTGTTGTTGTGGTGGTTGGTTCTGCAGAGCTGGAAAGCATCAGAGAGATTTTCTTTAGTTAGATTCTTTCTTGGTTTGATATTTTGGTTTTATTTTGTTTAGGTATTGTCTAATTACTGATGCACAGCATTATTGCAATAATGTTTTGTTCCCCCTCACCATTTTGCGCAAAAAAATTTCCTGGCAATCAATGTAACGCAAGTTGAAACATTTTCCTCAAGCTTAGTAGGCGGTTGTAGAGGTCCCACATAAATTGTACTTCCATTGAATTCTTAGAAGGCGGTAAACGTTATGGTGTAATTGTTCCATTTCGAGGCTGCAATTTGACATAATTTCTCTTTTTTCATCAAAATTTTGCTTCTGTTATTAAATTTAGTTAACATCATCAGTTAGTTTTTAGTAGCTTGTGCCAAGTCATAAACAAAATTGAAAAAAGTTCTGCTAAACATGTTAGATTAGATTAGATTCTTTGGGGGGATTGGCTCTTCAGCCTGCGCCATCGCGACCCCCGTGGGTCTCTATTGTGGCACCCCCTAAGTTGGAGACCTATCCCCGTCGTGTCCTTTATCGAACTGTGGAGTCTGGGAGGCTCCACAGGTGTCAATTAGAGCACCTACAATCAGAGCACCCTCTCGAGCTCTGTCTTCCTAAATATACTTAATAGACCCGAGAGGGGCCCCTGGCTGAGGCTTGCAGGACCAGCTTTTCTTCTCCAAAGAGGCGATACCTCAGCCTACTAGCCCCTCGCATTGACATCGCACGTACAGTGCTGTTTCCTCTTCTTCCTAACAAAACCTACACAGTATGTCTATAGATTTTCGGGTATTGGTCAATGAAAAAATTTTTTAGTTAAAGGTAAACGTTTCGATTATATTTTATAATCTTCCTCAGTACCTGTATACAACAACAAAATCAACAATAAATTTTAAAAAAATTGTTTACATGAAAATAAAAACTGAAAAATAGAAATACTAATTGTGTTACGATAACCTACCAAAACTAAGATGTTTTCATCAAATGTTATTATTGCATTTTTGAAACAAAAAAGACTTTTGGAATAGCCTGTTTAGTCATCCAACGCCAAGTCTACGGATTTCCCTGCCTGATAGGCAAATTGACGACTATTGGGAGGATTCGTCCTCAAAATCTCGTCCCTTATAAACCTGTCAATCATCCTCTCCATCGTCTTCAGCAGAAATGAGAACAGGCTTATTGGTCTAAACGACTTTGGCGATGGTCTGCTGTCCTCCCTACTTTTGGGAGGAACACGACCTTCACCTTTTGCTATTCTCTCGGAATGAATCCCAAGGCCAAACAGCCGAAGATCCTACATAGGTTGGTATCAACACCTCCACCGCCTTCTGTAAGAAGTTCGGGTAAATTCCGTCCACTCCTGGTGCTTTGTAGGGCTTGAACTTTCCAATCGCCCATCTTCTCAGGAACCCTACCCTCTCCGCAGTGCCTTCTCTTGCTAGGATTCTGTGAATTCTCGCGCACTCCGAAGTGCCCGCCATTCCTCATAGAATCTCCGCCAAGCTTTGTGCTTGACCTTCCTTTCAATATTGTACTGTGTCAGTGCGCTTTTATACGTTGCCCAGTCTTGGTTGGTTTTGGCTTTATTAAACAGCTTTCTCACCTCTCGCCTTCTTCTCTCTAAGTGATCGCTCCACCAGACCGTCTTCGACCTATGAGGCCTTTCCTTCTCCGGACAGTTTTCCTGGTAGGCGTCCAATATCGCTTCAGTTACCAGTGCCACTGCCCGTTCGAGACTCTCTGGCCCCCGTACTCTACCTTAAGGTCACTGTGAGACTCGCTGAGACTCCCAACAAATCCCTCCCAGCGAGTCTCCCTCGGGCTTCGAAACCTACTAATGACCAATGGTGGTGTGCATATATCGAACCTGATGTGCCTATGATCCGAGCATGATGGTTCACTTGATACATGCCTGTGAACAATTTTGCTCAACATGCAGCGCGAGGCTAGCGTCAAGTCCAGTACCTCCCTCCTGATACAGTCACAAAGGTTGGTTCCGAGCCTAAATTAGCCACATGCAACTTTTCACCAATAATGAATTCATAAAGGTACTTACCCCTTTGGTTGGTATCGGTGTTCCCCAGGCAGTATTATGCGCGTTAGCGTCGCACCCCAGCACCAGCTGTAGATTCCCTCTTCTGCAGTATTCAGCTATTCCGCTCAGTAGATGGAGAGGGAAGTCCTCATCACCAGGGAAGTACCCGAGCTAATGACCAGCCTTTTCGCTCCCCCTTCGGTGGTGAAACTTAGGAGAGCTGTAACACTATCCGCGGAGCATAACTCCGGCATTAGTCTGCAGCTCACCTTGCTACTATGTGCTATACATGCTGTAGGTCTACTTACAGACTTGTTGTACAGTACCTTTCCAAATTTCGGATTCAGTCCTCGGACGATCCGTCCATGGCACCAGGCTCCTGCAGTAGGGCTACCTGTAGCCCCTCTCTGTCGAACCTCCTACTAAGCACGGCCGAAGTGGCCCTTGCATGGTGGAGGTTCGCCTGCACCATCTTGACTGCCATGTTAGGCCTC
>JAAEAF010003434.1:84395-109530 GCA_011037195.1 Triatoma infestans | reverse complement strand
AGCTGTGCTCATATTTAGTCAAACACCCACAACATCTGCTAATATAAAAATATGATTATATAAATAGCATATATATGCTATATATACATGTAGATTAATAAATTTAATTAATCATAAATACCAGTTTACCCAACTTGTTTATTCCATACCACTATACATCAATCCATAATTCTCAATATAATGAAATTCACAATACCCTATACAGTCTGACAACTAATTAACTCATCACGATTAACTAAGGAAACAAACCCACTTTTCCTTTTTTTATACCACAAACAGTGTTTATTTTATTGTTAATTTATTGAAAAGCTAATTTATTAAGATAAATCATCTTTTCACCAGTTTGTGACAATATTATGTGTATATTCGTGAACAGGGCTTCCATCTTCACAAAAAAATGGATTTGGTTTTACAAAACGTGTTTACAAACATTGAACAAAAATTGAGATAAATTGTTAAATACAATAAACCTGAAC
Source organism: Triatoma infestans (assembly GCA_011037195.1). Lineage (NCBI taxonomy): Eukaryota > Metazoa > Arthropoda > Insecta > Hemiptera > Reduviidae > Triatoma > Triatoma infestans. The sequence goes on along the minus strand of JAAEAF010003434.1, from coordinate 109,054 downwards.
TGAATGGTAAAAATATTTAAAAAAAAAAAAAAAAAAAAGAACAAAACAGAATTTAACGAAAATGTTAAAAGATTGTTATACCATTAATAATAAATAACAAAAAAAAATAAACAAGCTTATTTAAAATTTCAAATATATATTTTTTTTATTAATTTATTCAAATATATACTGTGTATTATATTTTCTATAAAAAATAAATAAATAAACTTCATCAACCATTTTATAGAATTGCCAACAGGAAAAGGAAATCAAACGAGATTAAAATTATATATTAAAAAAAAAAACTGAATAAATAAAAATTATTTTTAAATACTGTGATGAGAAATCTGAATAAATAAAAGAAACAATTTATTTATTCAAACTATTTTAAACAATTATTTTAATACGCTATTTTAAACAATTATTTAATGGAATACATTTTCTCATACTGAACTGGTATAGAGAGGATTATTTTGTAACAGTCTGGGAGAAGTTTAATATAAATGATTATATATTTGTTGATTCCAATTGATTAATTAATATTGGTTCTAATTGTGATATCCAGTTAAATTTCGAATTAGACATGCTAGTGTTTATCTTCTGTCTAAACTTTCGGAAACAAACATTCGGATATCTGTTGTAGTTCATTTCTCCAAGAATCTTTACTAACAGTAATAATAGTTTAGAATGAGTTTCACTCATCCACAAACCAATCACCAAGATAAATCATTATACACAGCACAAAGTGCTGGGTTTCTAAAGAGCTGGCAATTCCGTTTATAAAAGCTAAAATTATATCTCTCTATGTCCTCCGTATACCTCAAACCTCATACCTGAATGTTGTGATTGGGTTCGTAGAGCTGGAAAGCATCAGAGATATTTTCCATGATAGCTTGCTTCATTTCGTGGTTATCGACCGGTTTCGGGCGTTCACCCATCATCTAAAAGGTTATGAGCATGGACTTGTAACTGTGAGGTCCCTAATTCGACACCTAATTTGTTAGTTGGACATTAAAGTCGCACGTCCGGTTGATGGATTTTTCCTGAAATCGTTGGATCTAATGAGGTGTTAGTGCCTAAACGAAATACCAAGTTTGAGCTTCAAGCGACTTTTAGTTTTGAATATCCTGTTAACACATGTAACTCGTATTCAAAGGATCCCAAAACATGTATTTCAAAATCGATTTCGAAAATTTGGCACGGTTGGAATACTTCCTCTTCTTAGGAATGAGAGAAACTAAAGAATTGATTGATAGAGTTAAGAGAGATCTTATAACGAGACACAGATACAAAAAGTTAATTGCTTTTTCTTTGAAATGATTTGATTTAATTAAAATATTAAATAGTTGAAAAACATGGAGTAATTAAGGAGAAGGCAGCCGTGTTTTAAGCAAAAACAGGATCAAACATTTTCAATGTTTAGATTTGGGTCTGAATGGTTCTGGGCTCTCTTAATTCTAGAATACATCAGTATTTCAATGTTTTTCTCCCCCAGCTTACCCTACTTTCCGATAACGGCCAAAACTGGTTGATGATCAAAAAATGAAGCAAACTACTGTTCCAAAAATTTTGAATGTTTAAACATATGTCTTTGAAACACAGTTATACGTATATCATCACAAACGGAAATACATTGATTGAACTGCAGATGATAGTAGGAAACTGTTGTTTTTCATAAGGACATTGATTAACAAGGTTAGCCATTGGGTCCTTTTATATATTCAAAAATTGGTGAAAAATTAAACTCTTTTTTTATTAGTACAAGTCAGAAGTTTTGAATATATTTAAAAAAATCTTACTCAGTAATTTACATATTGTTATTTACCGATTATGTATAAAGTCACTGAAGAAGAATATAAATATAATCGAAAAGTCTGTCCTTTACAAAAAAAGGAGTTTAATTTTTTGTTGACCAATTAAACTGAAAAATTCACTCAGTAAATTGTTACTTCCGGTTAGGGAATTCTGACAGATAACTTATTGTCGGATTCTATTGTGACGCTCAAAGAGAATGTCAAGTTTTATATTTTAGGCGATTTTTTTGGGTTTTGAGCTATGCTGTTTCACACACAGCATTTTTTAAAAACCACTTTTCCAGATTCAGGGGACCGTAAAAAATGTATTTTTGGTGGAAAACACAATTTCTTGTCGTGATCACAATAACTTCCTCTTACGGGAGCATGAGAAAGTGAAAAAAGGCACATAAGCAAAATTATTAAAGTGAAAGTTATTTAAAAATTTATAACAAAATAACTTTTAGAAACAATTTATTGATCCCCTTTTTTGGAAATATTTAAATGAAAATTTAAATACCCCCACTCACTTTCTGTTTATAAAGTTCTAGTGAACTGGACCGAATCATCTGTGTTATAAGTTATGTATGTTCGCTATAGTAATTCTTGTTCAAGGTCCCCTACCAACAGTAAACGATATCAATTCAGGCCAATGTAACATTTATTATTATTATACAACGATGATCTTCAGGCAGTTTATTTTTATGTTTACATATTTACGTACATATTTCCAGTCATGTATTGTTGTCTTACCTTATTAAAATTAATAAAATAAAATTATGTACCCAGTTTCATTTTCTGAAAAAAAGTTCGTCTCAGTTTCCTTATTATTTTTTTCAAAAATGTTTTAAGAAATTTATACATAAGTAATATATCGATATTTCACAGATTTTTTGACGTCACCAAAAATATTCCTTTAAGAAAAAAGTCCTTGATTTTTTTTTTTCGTTTTTACTTTTTTATTTAACTAAACTATCTGTGAACAAGATTGCTCTTTAGACATTAGAAAAAATATTTTTGACGACGTCTTTTTATTTCCGCTATTGACGTCATTTCATTTTTTTTTTCTTCTTTGAATTGTTTACCTGTTTACGTGTTGCTACTTTTGGATTTATTTCAGATTTTTTATTAACTATATTGCATATATGTGTGTGAGTGTGTGCAATGTGAAAATCTCCTTTGATTTTCAAATATGAATTTTCACCAGACACTATTTTTGTGGTCCTCTGAGTTCGAATATAATATTCTTAAAAATTTTATTTGGTTTGTGTGTGTTTCCTTTCTTTTTTATGAACAACATGATATGAATCCAAATTAACCGTCTTATGTTCAAATTTATTTTAATTTTGTTACAATAATTGTGATGTTTTTTTAATAATTAATCGGGAATTAATTAACTAATTAATTTAATAGAATAATTTTGCCACTTTTTTTTCCTTGATTTTTGTAAAAATCTTTTACTATATGTCTGGTTCACGTTTCGTAATATTTTATTTTCCTATCTTTAAAAAAAAAAATTCATATTTTTTATTTTCTCATTGTAAAAGAATGTATTACAAACATATCAAATTATTGAAATGGAATTTTTACCACAGAAAAAAAAACATATTTTGAGGTCTGTTGAATACGAAAAAAAAACGTCGAAGCTTGAATTTGATAATCTGTCTGCCAAGAAGATATTGATCTAAATCTGTTAACCAAAAGTACAAGTTTATTGAATTGTTTCTCATTTTTTTTCACTAATTTTCCAGATCAATTTGTTTATTCACTTTTTTTCTTTTTTTCTGCAGACATTCCTCTCAATCCTAACTCAATTATTTATACGATATGGCAATCCTCTCCCAAAATATGCACCCTGTAATTGCCACCCGATCCCTTCAATCTCATCTTCAAATCCTCGTCCGCAATTGGAGAATAAAGTTCAGATATATACTATTCACTCTGAATAGCAAAATACTCCCTCCAATATACCTGAACCGTATTCCTATTCCTTCGGCAGGCTAAGTTCGATATCTCAGCCTTTACCTTGATAAACGCCTTACCTGGAACGTTACATAGTCTACTTAAGCGACAAGAACTTAACTTCCGATACCGAATGATCAAAAGACTTGTCGACAGACGATCGAAATGAACTCGTTCGACCAAAAAAATACTCTACACAATCCTGCTCGCTCCTATCTGGACATACGAACTCGAACTATACGGATCAGCAAAGCGTTCCAATCTTCACCGTACCCAATCCTTCCAATCAAAAATCCTCCGCACAATACTCGATGCTCCTTTTTGCGTCAGCAACCACACTATCCACAGTGACCTAAAACTCCCATTTGTCCTAGATCTCGTCAAGTCCCGATATATTTAATTCCATTCCAAACTCTCTCCTATTATCCGCAACTTGTCACAGATAACATGTGTTTTGTTACCAAGCGAACCGACAGTATGTTACTGCCAAAATTCCTCAATCGGAACTTTACCGAGTGACTTTTTTCATTTTTTTGCTTTGATTTTCTCGAAAATGGCTCCAACGATTTTCTTCAAACTTGCTATATCAATTACACCTACAAAGGTCTACAATTTTTATCTGAAACATATCTCAGGAAAATGCATTTATAAAGGCACTTTTGGGGATGAGGTGGGGTTAGGTTTTCCTCTAAAGTGCTATTTCAGTTTTCTACACAATTATATCTTCTAAATAATATTAATTAGAATTGAATATATTGTTGAAATTCCGAGTTTGAAGAAAATCAGAAGCCCAGAAGTGCGTTTTTTTCTAAAAAGATTTTTTTCAGTTTTCTGGTATTTTCTCTAAAACGGTTCCAGCGATTTTCTTTAAACTGAGTATGTGAATTCCACATAGAAAGGGTTAAAACTTATATTTGAAACATTAATTCGAGAAAACTTTTTTAAGGGGGCTTTTGGGGTAGGGGTAGGGTTATGTTATGTTTTGTCTCTAAAGTGGTTGATTATACAATTCTACCATCTAAAGTGGTTGATTATACAATTCTACCATCTAGACAAAATTAATTAGAAATAAATAGTTGGCCAAAATTCCGGGTTCCAAGATAATTAATAATCCGGAAGTACGTTTTTCCTGAACAATTTGTTCCATAAAAACACCATTAAATTTGGTACGCTAACTATAAAATTTGACAATTACAACTTTTGAAAACTGGAGTAAGACAAAGTTGTGATTTCGGGGCGGGTGTTGGTGTATTGGTTATGAGCATGGACTTGTATATGGGAGGACCCAAGTTCGAGTCCAGCGTATAACTAAATTTTATATTTGTTTGAAAAATGTTAATAGTAAATAGGTGCTTCCGCCCTTGTCCACGACACCTAATTTGGTAGTTGGACGTTAAGCCCGCCTGAAAAAATAGGCAAAAAAAAAAAAGTTGTGATTTCAAACCAGATTTTTTTATTTCTTCTAGTTTTATTGATGTGCTCGTTTAGTCGCTTCAATAGATTTTTGTTTAGAAAAAAAATAACCTATACTAAAATTGCTTCAATCGATTCTACTTGGAAAATAATTTTCCAAATATCTCTTAAATTCATGAAATCTTTGTAAGAAATATAGAAATTAAATACAGGAAACTAAAATTAAATAAAAATTATCTGTTTTTACTTTTTAATATGGAGAAAACGTCTTTTTTTTTTATGGTTTTAAGAAAAAAATGTATATATCCTTAAAATCCTCCACAGTTCTAAATCAACTCTAGAAAGTTGATATTTTCAAAATGTATCTGTATGTTTATTTAAGTAACATTAGTTCCAGTAAACTGGTTGATACAAATGTACTATGTAAATCTATCGGGTCAACAGATTTTCTTTATATAAACAGTAAACCACAAACCGTTGTATTTATTTAGTTAATGCGGTTGCTATAGTGGAAGTTTTAAACTAGTTGATTATCACTCTCAAATACTAGATAAAATAGCAACAGTACAATATATAATTAATTTTATGGAAGAAAAAATGTGAAGTTTGCGTGTGAAACATTCACAGAAGTTTCTCTTCTACAAATTTTTTATTTATTTATTTTTTTTTTAATTTTGTATATTGTGTATATATATAAATAAGTATAGGTATATACGAGGGTCATTCAATAAGTAACGAGACAAATCGCTGTAGCTCAGAAACGGTTTGTTTAATCAATACAATATTTTCGGTGCCTCAAGTTGGCGGCATCCTTGTACTTAGTTTTCTCATCAGCTGTTCGAGAGTATTTGGTAAGCATAACCTCAAATGTATTCAGTTAACAATGGTGAGTCCGCTCGCATTGCACCTCGGAAGAACAACGCTCAGTTATTAAATTTTTAGTTGCAGAGGGTGTCAAAAGTAGTGAAATCCACGAAAGAATGTTGAAAGTATACGGGAATAATTGTTTGAACCGTTTGAACGCTTAAAAATGGGTAGAACGGTTTAAAAGTGGCCGTGTAAGTGTCAGTGATGAGCAGTGGAGTGGACGACCGGTTGAAGTTGGAACTTTCTCCCTCGAATCCCGCATGAACTCGAAGATCAACGAAACATCAACAGCCAGTATTACAGTGATCTCAGCTCACAAACAAAGTAAGGCCAGCCATTCGAGCGAAGCGTCGTGGACTCTTTGACTAAAGGCGATTTTGCTTCATGACAACGCGCGCCCATACACGGCACAGTTAACTCAAGAAACACTATAAAAAGTGGGGTGGGATATCATTCCACGTCCCCTCTACAGCCACGACCTCACCCCATCGGACTTGCATTTGTTTGAGAGTGAATGTTACATGTGTACATTTTGTTTCATTAATTTTGATTTTCCACTAAGTGAGCTGAGATCACTGTAATATTGGCTGTTGATGGTTCGTTGATCTTCCAGTTCATGCGGGATTCGAGGGAGAAACTTGCAACTTCAACGGTCGTCCACTCCATTGCTCGTCACTGGCACTTAAACGGCCACTTTTAAACCGTTCTACCCATTTATAAACGTTCAAATTGTTCAAACAATGATTCCCGCACACTTTTAACATTCTTTCGTGCATTTCACTTCCTTTGATACCCTCTGCAACTAAAAATCTAATCACTGAGCGTTGTTCTTCCAAGGTGCAATGCGAGCGGACTCGCCATTGTTAACTGAATACATTTGAGGTTATGTTTACCAAATACTCTCGAACAGCTGATGAGAAACTAAGTACAAGGATGTCACTTGACGCACTGAAATTGATTAAACAAACGGGTCACAATTTGCAATAATTTACACCAGATTTCTTTTTATTTCTATCTTTTAACGAAAAAAGAAGACAGTTTTGTTTAATAAAATAATTTTCATATGGGCATTGACCTCTGTTGATTTGGGATCTGTATCTGTTATATATCGAAACAGTTTTAGGTATTTCCTAATGTTCCATTTCCCAGAAATCACTATTCGCGAAAGATAATTGACAATATAAACTAATGGTTGAATACTATTTCCTAAAACAGAGTTTATTTAGTAAGATTCTATCTAAGAAATATATTTCAATTATGAGATATCATATAGTGATTCAATAATTTATATTTATTAATAATGATGTTAAATTTAATGTAGTATTATTAGTATACTGTAGTAGGTCTTTTAAGTGGGATTTGTTTAAAGGCTTTAATTGAATTTTCTACTTCAAACATTAAACAATTATTATTTTAGAATAATTTCCTTGAAAACTTTAGATATAAATAACAAACCAGGAAAATAACTATATGATATTTTCTGTATAAATTAACCATAATAACAATTTTAATGACTATTACTAATTGGTTGAATATTGTTGATTATTCCACAAAATTTTGAAATATTACATCACCCAGCGATTTAATTTATCAATTGAATTGTCGGTTGAATTTGTCTGTAATTTTTGATGTGCTATCTTGATTAGAATCCTTAATTAGAAAGAAGGATGTTAGTGATATCTGCAATGTATTATTTTCTCTTCGTGTTATCAGAGGATATATAGTGAGCGATAAATGTATTTACGGAATGGTCTGTGTGTGTGTGTGTGTTAAATGTGTGATTAATAGTTTCTCATTAACGGAAAAATCGTAGGAAGCCCAAACTTGATATTTCATTTAAGTAACAAAAAAAAACTGTTATAACTAATACTGACTAAAAAATACATTCATTAAAGTTGGTATCTAACTGGAAAATCAAATTTGAACTTACTACAACTTTTCCTTTTTACTTTCTCTAGTAAGAGGAAGTATTGTAATCGTGTCAAATTTTCGATATCGAGTTTTCACCGGAAATATCCGTTTTGAGATCACCTGAGTTCAAAAAAGTGGTTTCTAGCAAATGGTCTGTGTGTGTGTGTGTATGTATGTATGTATGTATGTGTGTGTGTGAACAGCATAGCTCAAAAACGAGAAACCGTAGAATGTTGAAACTTGATATTCCGTTTAGGTATCACCATGGGATCTGACAGTACTTTATCTGTCAAAATTCCTCAATCGGAAGTAACACTTTACGAGTTTGTTTTTTTTAAGTTTTTTCAAAAATGGCTCCGAAAATTTTCTTTAAACTTATAATACTCGTATCAACAACACATACAAAGAGCAATAACTTTTATTTGAAACATTTCTCAAGGAAAATTCATTTAAAGGCACTTTTGATGGAGGGTTGGGGTTAGGTTTTGATCTAAAGTGCTATTTCAGTTAATTATACAATTCTGTCATCTAATAATGTTAATTAGCATTAAATATTTTGTTGAAATTCCGAGTTTGAAAAAAATTGGATGACCGGAAGTGCGTATACATTACCACTTTACTAAATAAATTTTTCACTTTTTTGCGATTTTCTCAAAAATGTCTCAAAACGATTTTCTTGAAACTTTCTATATAAACTACACATACAAAGATCTACAACTTTTATTTGAAATATTTCTCTGGGAAAATTCATTTAAGGGTGGGCACTTTTAGGGGGGTTAGGGTTATGTTTTTCTCTAATGTGCTATCGACTTGATAAGTATAATTGGAACGATAGTTATCTATCATCCAAATAAACTTAATTAAATAAATAGATGGCTGAAATTCCGAATTTCAAGAAAATTAGTAAACCGGAAGTGCGCTTTTGCTGAACAGTTTTTTCAGTTTTCGACGAATTTCATTAAATTTGGTACACAAACTATAAAATTTGCCAATTATAATTTTGAGAACTGGAGTAAGAGAAAGTTGTGTTCGTCTTTCACACCAGATTTTTTGAGATAATATTTTGTCCTGATAATCAGGCTGCAATCGATGCCTACCAGGTTTGTTCTAAGCTGGTGTGGAATAGTATCCAGATCTGCATGACTTAGACAACTCTATCGTAGTTGTCTCTGCTAGGTTTTGCAGGATATATGGGCAGTGAGAAAACGGACCCTTAAAATTTCAATTATATCTTGTTGAGTCAAAAATTCTTCTATAGTATTCCCAGGGTTGCAGCAAATCAGTAGCCTAGTGAAAATACCACAAGTCTAATGACAAGCTTAATCTTGTTGATTAAGGGGACCTCGCAGAAGCTTACGCAGAAATGTTCAACGAGGGCTGGGCGTACCTTAAGATTTATAGTCTGTTGCCTGAAAAGTGAAGGCTTAGCAAGCATAAGAGCTTGTAGGGTTTGTCTGGCCGATAGCGGTCATTAGGAAGAGTTACCATTTTTCATATCTTCTACTATTACCTGGCTAGAACGAGATTCCTCCCAAGTGGAAGTTGAAAGGCTGGCGAGGCGAGCTATACGAAGAGCGTCTCTCAGACACCTTTGAGGCCTGCTTGTGTATCAGTTCAGACCGAAGGATTTCACTTCCTCTGGAGACCACTCTCTCTTTTTTCTAAACATTCTGTTCAACCGCATGTATGATCATTTGCAAAAAACATTTCTTTGTTTTTTGACAATTAGGGGACATCAAAATATGTGTTTTCGGTAAAAACCCAATTTCTAAAGTTTGACGATAGCACAGTACTTACTTTAAAAGAGCAACTTGAGTATATACTGAGAGAGTGAAAGGATGAACAATTTGAATGGAAATAAAAATTGAATTTTCCAGCCAACAATAAAAGTGAAAAATTACCAAAAAGAAAAAATACATACCGCCTAGGAATGGGCGAAGAAAGACTTATTTTATTAAAGATACTTACTAGCAACAGGAACAGAGTAAGAGAAAAGTTGAAATTTATTGAAGTCCGTCCTTGGATATGTCGGCCAAGTTATGCGAGAGTTAAATGTAAAGTTGAAAAGTAGGAAACAATTCTTCAGTTAGCAGCATGAAAACTTTTACTTCTGAAGTGAGTAGTCAAACAACAGTATTTTAGTTGGTTAATAAAATTTTCATATTTTAATCTAACTGTTAGCGAGTTTTCATCGTTATTATAGTTACTTTAGGAATTGTTACAGTGTATCTTGACAGTTCACTAGTTTGATATATAGTTGAAACTTAGTCGTGAAGCTGGTGTATGTCAAAATTTGAAATATTTATTATACCAAGAAAATTATTTTATAAAAAATTATATTATATTTCAATGTATCTTGCGGACTTCCAAACTAAAATGGAAATCCTTTCCAAAAAGAGACCAGAGCTCTTGTCAAAGCACAACATTCCACTAGATTGATTAAAAATAATGAGTTAATAATGAGTATGAATTTAAAGTTTCCCCGAAATAAGAATTGATTACAATTTTCTAAAAAAGGAAACCAACTTTTGAATAAATGCCATAGCGCTGAGACGATCCTTATATACAAAATGGGAATAGTATCCAGGTATCGAGATCCAGGCCATAGATCCAGGGGTGCAGCAAATCAGAAGCCTAGTAGAGGAAACCACAAGCGAAAGAGTTGATTAAGGGGGCCTCACAGAAGCTTCAACAAGGGCTGGGCGTGCCTTAAGGATTATAGTCTGTCCCCCGAACATTGAAGGATCAGCAAGCAAATGGATGAATTGAATATGAATAATTAATAAAATGGATGAATTGACCCGTAAAATTTCAATTATATCTTGTTGAGTCAAAAATTATTCTATAGTATTCCCGAAAGAGTTGATTAAGGGGGCTCACGGAAGCTTCAACAAGGGCTGGGCGTGCCTTAAGGATTTATAGTCTGACCCTCGAACATTGAAGGTTCAGCAAGCATAAGAGCTTGTACTGAAGGTTTGCCTGGCCTATAGCGGTCATTAGGAAGTGTGACCATTTCTCATATCGTCTACTATTACCTAGCTAGAGGGAGATTCCTCCAAGTGGAAGTTGAAAGGCTTGCGGGGCGAGCTATAAGGAGAGCGTCTCTCAGACAGCTTTGAGGCCTGCTTATGAACCAGTTCAGATTTGTGTATATGTTTTAAGACATAGGGTAATTCCTCTGATATTGAAGGCATATTTACGCTTTGACAAATTTATATTCTGAACAATAGAAATATTATAATGTTCGACTAAATTTCAAGAAAAACCAAGTTTAACGAAATTTTTTGAATCCGTTTTAAAGCGAAAATCGCTAAGTAATAAAAAAAAAAAATGAATCAAACAATTGTACGGATAGTTCGGGGTCACCAAGGAGACCTATGTCAAAAAGTGTGGTGTGAAACGCTCAAGGATTTTCTCTTACGGCAGTTAATAAACAAATTAAGTTGATACCTTATCTTTATGCAACTTTATATATCAGATGTCCTATTATAAAACAAATCCATAACAAACTTTTGAAATATAATGTCACAGTTGCCTTAGAAACTATTAAAATAAATTTTTTCGTAAAAAAAATTAAAAAAATGTTTAAACTAAAAAGAGACGTTCATTTTATATCTATGCATTCCAAAGTTTAATTTTGGACCTTCGTTGTAGCCGTTTTCGAGAAAATTCAAAAAATAAAAAAAATAAATAAAAAAAAAAATAAATAAAAAAATTGTTCCAAGATCTATTCTTTAAAGTCGCAATTCAATATAATCGATTTTTTTTTAAATTTAGAATTATTCTTCTGATGTATCTTAATGTTATATAAGTGGTAGAATCATTCATTGCACTCAAATATCCAAAAAAAATCTTTACTCTACATAGATAATGTACAAAATTTAAATCTTGGTGCCACGTACGAGTGAAAATCGGTTAATGGATTTTTACTAAAATCTTATTACCAGTTGCTATGGTGATACTTAAAACAGAATATCAAGTTTGAGCTCCCTGCGACTTATTGTTTTTTTGGGATATTTTGATCATACACACAAATATTGGCTAAACAAATTTTTTAACCCATCCTTAGAGACCTTAAAACATGCTAACTCTGAAATAAATTAAATTTCGAAAATTTGATACAATCTCAATACTTTCTCTTATAGAGTAAGAGAAAATAATAAGGGTCAATCTGGAATTTCATTTTCTTATTTCATTTTCTCTTACTGTTATAAAAACAAAAAGCATTGGATTCAGGTCAAGTGTTACAAGTTGAACTTTCACCGCAAACATTTGTGTTTTTGTCGTGGCTTGTGTAGGAAGGGAATGTTTGCACCTCTTGGTTTCTCTCTCTCACTCTCTCACATTCTCTCTCTTACTATCTCTCTTTGTGTAGGTATATATATATATATATTCCATCTTGAGATATATTGTTCTTATATATATATATATATATATATATATGAGAACAATATGTCTCAAGATGGAAAATTATTAGAAGAACAAAATTGATATTTCGTTAAGTACCACCTGAGTGCCTACCAAAGTCTATAGCCTACAAAAAATAGGTTATTATCATCCGTATACGCCATCCCGAAATAAAACTTTTTACCCTATCTTACTCCTAGTAACAGGAAGTATTCTGGATTGTGTCAAATTTTCGAAATTAAGTTTTGAACCAAAAATACACGATCTGAAGTCTCTCGAATAGAAAAGAAAGGTGTGTTTTGTGTGTGTGTGTATGTGTGTGTTTGTCTGAACAGTATGTCTCAAATATGAAAAATCGTATGAAGCTCAAACTTGGTGTTCCATTTAGCTACTAGCATCGCATTTGACACGGAAGTAGCGGACATCAAACGGAAATGCGACATTATGAATGTTTTTCCTCACTTTTTCGTGATTTTCTAGATCAAGCAGCGCAACGATTTTCTTTAAACTTCGTGTACTATCTCCATACATAAATACTTATAACTTTTATTTGAAACATTTTTCCGGGTACAATCGATTTTTTCGGAGGGGTTTAAGTGAACAGTAGCGTTATGCTCTCCTCTAAAGTGCCACTTCAGTACAATGCATAATTCTGCCACCTATTATATTATTATAAATTAGACGCATTGTAAGAATTTCAAATTTAAAGAACATAGGTTAACCGGAAGTGTTATTTTACAAGATAGGTTTCTGAGGTTTTTTTTTTTTAATTTTCTCGAAAACTACTTCAATGATTTTCTTTAAATTTGGTATGGTAACTGTACAGAACACAAACAACATTTTATTTCTAATACGGGCCAGGGGGTCTGCACAAGTATGTTGCGAAGCGAACACACAACTTTCTGATCAGTCATTGGAGGACATGACATTAACATGTAAAATAAAATAACATACTTTTTAAACTGTAAGCTGGTCAACATAGGTTCAAAAGATTAAATTAAAGTCAACAAACGAATCATTAGGTATAATAATTCTAACCAGAGGTTTCCCATAGGTTTCCCATCCATTATTATTTTTCTATGCGGAGGGACCAAACCCTACGCTATCCAAAGCCTCACTGGGCCCAAGAAAGCTACCCCAAGAAAAACAACAATAAAGCGGGTCTAGAACAAAAATCCAGACCCGAAACTAATCCATCTAAGATTCACCGCACTCCGAATAAATCGGACAATAACCTTAAACGGAAATAGCCTAAGCTCTTCCACAGACATCCTATTCCGATCAAAGGTCCTGAACCTAATTTGCTCACAACCCAGGCAATCAGTCATAAGATGGATGGGTGTTTCCTCCTCTGTCTCACAGACTCTACAAAATGCATTCGGTATGAGCCCCATTATATAGAGATTTCTCCTTAAACCCCAAGAAAGAACATTACAAACATTACAGCTTAATCCTCAAATAATAAAATAATATTAAATACTTAATTAATATAGTAGAGTAACAATGATTTAAATAGACTTTATTCATTTATACAAATTAATTTAGGGAAAGAGTTTGAGGGATCTCCTCGTACGTATTGAATAATACCTTTACAAACCTATATCATTCCTCCAAAGGCTTACAGGTAAAATAAAATAAATGGTTTAACTTAAATATCTTTAAAATTGCAATATTTATAAAAGTTTAGATGGACTAAATAAAGTTATGAATGAAAACATGATTCCTATAAGAAATTTCAAAATGATATTATAACGGTATTTTTATTGAATAAGAAGAAAAGTACTATGTACTATTTTATTATAAATTTTACTAGTCATTAATTACAGATCTTGCTCGAACTGCCCTCCACCATTAGAGATGCCATACACAGCTTTTTCCTGCCAATTGTACCTTACGACAGCGAGGAAGTAAATAATTTCCTTATAGGAATCATGTTTTCATTCATACCTTGTACAACTATCGCTCAAAGAAAAAAACCGTTCAAGTATATTTTTTTCTTACCAAACATGAGCATCTATTTCTTAGAATAAAACCGCACAACCTCCCCATCTTGACAAAATAAGTTTGTGCTTGTATCTCACATTCTGGAAGGGGGGGGCACCAAAACAAATTTGCAAATTAAATTTGGTTTTCTAACAAAAAAAACTACGGGGTCACGTATTTTTTTAGTTTTTTTCTAGCTATCCTAGTTTCCGAGAAAAAGTCGTTATCCATATACCTTGGGACACCCTGTGTATAAGTGTAACCCAAACTACCTTCTTTTATAACCAGTCCATCTAAACTTTTATAAATATTGCAATTTTAAAGATATTTAAGTTAAACCATTTATTTTATTTTACCTGTAAGCCTTTGGAGGAATGATATAGGTTTGTAAAGGTATTATTCAATACGTACGAGGAGATCCCTCAAACTCTTTCCCTAAATTAATTTGTATAAATGAATAAAGTCTATTTAAATCATTGTTACTATCTACTATATTAATTAAGTATTTAATATTATTTTATTATTTGAGGATTAAGCTGTAATGTTTGTAATGTTTTTTCTTGTAATGTATTTTATTGTTCAGCTCTCAGCAGAGGTCAGTCTCTTGCTATAGAAATGTATAGTTTCTTTAGGCAATAAATAAATAAATAATAATAAATAATTTTAATATTTTTTGGAAAACTAAATTGCATTAATTGGAACAAGAGATATTAGTGTTCACATGAGATTTTTAATCTGAGAAGTAGAAGAGAAATTGAAAAATAGAAATGGAAACAATATGTAATGACATATAGTCATAGCAATGTCAAAGTGGTTCCAGTCAGCTGCTATCTTCACAAAGGATGGCAGGAATAAAAAATAATTTATAACTAGTAGCCTAGCCGGCCGCTGTCTTCAAGACAAGGCCGCGGCCAAACAAACAAAACCAAGGGTCAATACTTTACATCAAAGCAAGCACCGATAAAGCTGGCCACTGACCTAAATCACTGGTCACCGAACTAACCAAGGTCGCACACTAGGACAGATGTCTTGGTGTGAGTGTTGCTAACACTAATATAAACTTCGCCCTATTGGAAGAGGGGATTATTATATACTAGTACGTCAGTAGATTATGATATACGACTACATCGTTATACGAGCAGCAATTCCGCGTCCCTATACAGGCTTTACTTATACTTATTTTCATAATTGTGCATCTTAGTTTATTTATTTTAATCATCTTAAATTATTTGTTATTTTAACTTTAAATTATCTAAGTATTTCATGTTAATAGTTACCATTTCTCACATTTAAATTACTGTAAAAATATAGTCTATTTTTATAAATTCAGTGTTAGTAATTCGAGCTCTAACTTCCAAAAATCTCTAAAGTAACTTCCGCCCTCTTCAAGACATCTACTACATACCACAGGAATCACAATAAACGATTCCATTACAAATAGTACGAAATTCAAATTAGTACCAGAATACAATAGCTGATAAAATAAACATTTAGCTGAATTTATTTCAATTTTGTGGAAAAACAATGAAAAAAATATTAACTCATCATACATTGGAAAATATATTCTACACAGTATTATTAATTCTGGATCTATAATATGAGAGTGAATGTTTTTATTTATTTTATTTTATATATTTTTTTTTCTCCTTTCAAACGTTAGCAATATTTTCTGAGATTCCCGTTCTCAGAGAGGAGAATTGTACAAAGAAAAAGAGTGAATTGAAGATATTTCCAGGCGAAAAGTAATTTGATATCTATGGAAAATGGAGCGCATATATTTGTTAAAGAAAAATATTGGATTGAACTTGCTATTCTGGCCTTCGTTCACTTTAGTAACTCCTATCACGTTTGTACTGCTCCCTGTGTACAAGTCAAAATGTGTTTCTGGTCCTGTTCTCTAGTCCTTATACTATGTGTGGGGAGTGTGTGTGTGTGTGTGTTGATGGAGAATGGTAAAATACTTGCTTATAATATTGTTATTATATTTCAAGATATTATTCAGCTATCATCCATCGTTGACGTCAATTTTTATTATTGTATAGAAGTCTGGGGGATGACGGGTTTAGAATAATTAAATAATTAATTTTTAGAATAATTAAAGAAATATTTCTAATCTCTTAAATTTACGCGAGTAGTATTTGGTGAATTTGCTCTGACAATGGATGAAAATCGTAAAACTGGTCGATTTCGAAAAATAATTTATTACTTTAAGCTTCAACCTGGCTTTTTTTGGTAAAATATATTTTCTTACTATATTTTAGGACGTAGGTAGAAAACACAAATATATTAAATAACGCAAATTTTTCAATGCATCCCATCCTTCTATTTGTTCACTTTAGAAAGTTAGATTTTCAAAAAGTCGCTGAGTAATTTTTTATTTGAAAAAGGGGGCGATAGGCCATATAAGTTTAGGACCCACTGATCTAATCAATGGCTATGAGATATACCTCTATTAATAGATTTCGATATATCTTGTTTTTTTGTTTTTGTTTTAGTGCCAATACTAATGGCCTCATTTATTCAAATGAATTTGTTGGGCGAGAGGGCATGAAGGACTGATGACTAGAATAAATTGTGCAATGATCGTTATATTCACCTGACAGATATTGATGATCTCGTGGCCTGTTAATTAAGAGTTGTCCGTTATTTTAGTTGTGTTTTAGCAATAACATACTTGTGACCTACTGGAAAATATGGCCAGTCATATTTTGAAATATATGCTGGTTAAAAGATTCAAACAGAAAACCCAGTTGGTCCCAGTTGGACGGTTTTCAGTTGATTTCCAATTTATTTATAAATAATTTACTTTTTTTATACTTACATAGTTTTTACTCCTAGCAAATATTACGACATCAAATTTTGGAAATTGAGTTTTCACCGGAAATAGTTGCAGGAAGTTCAAATTTGGTACTACAAAGGTTTCGGGCAAAAATCCATCAACAGGAAATGGATGGAATACAGTTTTTTGCGATTTTCTCAAAAACGGTTCGCAACGAATTCCGTGAAATTTCTAGTATTCTTATATTCGTTGTCTTGTGAATGATGAATGCACCTCTACATTTATTTATGTTAGGATAAAATGAGCAAAATTTTTCTGTTTATACAAAATTTTGTCACTTTATATGAAATTGTATTGTATTAACAAAAATATGAGAAAATTCCTGTTCGTGTTTCACATCAGAGTTTTGAAATTTTAAATGTTATTTGCACGTGTATATAATATTATATATATAATATATAATTATTTTAGAAATATTATTTGGAAGAAATTGTTTACAGCTGATTCTGGGAAAGCCAAGGTGTGTTAGTTACCATATTGGTCCAACAGGGTGGTTACGTTCATTGCACCTGAATTGCTTTAACAAAAACCAACAAGTCTAATGTCGGCTCCGCAATTCTGATATTAAGGTTAACGAAACATTTAGAAACGTAATAAATGAAGTAGAAAATGATTGGTGAGTTTACACCAATGTTTTCTTTACTTTCTCTTACTTCTAGTAAGACGAAGTACTGTAACCATCTTAAATTTTCGATATCGATTTTTCAACGGAAATATCCCTTTTGAGGTCCCCAGAGTCCCAAAAAGTGTTTTTTAGCAAATGGACTCTGGTGTGTGTGTGGTGTGTGTGTGTATGTGTGTGTGTGTGTGTGTGTGTGTGTGTGTGTGTGTGTGTACAGCATGGCTCAAAAGCGAAAAACCGTAGAAAGTTGAAACTTGTTATTTCGTTTAGGTATCACCATGGCATCTGACAATACGTTATCTGTCAAAATTCCTCAACCGGAAGTACCACCTTACTAGTTGATTTTTTTTTTTTACTTTTTTGGGTTTTTCTCAAAAATGGCTCCAACGATTTTCTTCAAACTTTGTATATAAACTACACATACTAAGAGCTACAACATTTATTTGAAACATTTCTCTGGGAAAATTCATTAAGGGCAGTTATAGTGGAGGGGTGGGGTTAGGTTTTTCATCTAAAGTGCTATCATAGTTGATTATACAATTCTACCATCCAAAGAAAATTAATTATAAATAAATAGATGGCCAAAATTCCGAGTTTCAAGAAAATTAGTAAACCGGAAGTGCGCTTTTACTGAACAGTTTTTTCAGTTTTCAATGAATTTCATTAAATATTTTTGATATTTTTGACGAATTAATTTTGTGAACTGGATTAAGAGAAAGTTGTGTGACTGTTTCACACCAGATTTTTGTTTTGTTTTGTTAGATATTGAATAGTATAATAAACAGTAATTCAAATGACAAGTCAAATTGCAATAATTAAGTAAATTATAATTATTAGATCATTATCATTATAAATAAATTACATTATAATCAAGGATTTAGTTCCACATAAGTACTGCCTTGTCGACTGATGGATCGGTTATAATGATTAACAGCAAGGTATCTTCTAATTGTATAAATTACCTTGCAGTAATGATCTGTAAGACCATGATGTGTTTGGTACATCCAAAATGACGATGTATGCATGCAGGAGAATGGAGTCGAGGAAGGCTTAAATTATTTAGGACACACCTTCCCATTCTGTCTTTGGAGTGTGTATTCATATTCAAAATATAAGCCGATCGATACGCGCTAATGAAATTCAGTTATCTATTCACTTTTAGTTAATACTAGAATCCTTCTATTGTTTTATTTAA
This sequence comes from Triatoma infestans, assembly GCA_011037195.1. NCBI lineage: Eukaryota > Metazoa > Arthropoda > Insecta > Hemiptera > Reduviidae > Triatoma > Triatoma infestans. Next base: position 90,083 of record JAAEAF010003434.1, on the reverse strand, counting down.
TAAACTGATTATAAATAGGAATTATCGCATGATTCCCCTATTTTGATATCTTCGATAATTTATTTAATTTTAAATTCTTACATAATATAAAATATATTGTTTCAGGTAAATACTTTTAATCACTTTAAGGTGTTTTATAAAATTGAAAACTTGCTTAGTAACCTTGTGGCTGTTTGTCTATCTGTGACAAAAAATAAATAGAGCGAGACTATAATAACTGACATTCATTTTATAGGTGAAATAATTATATAAAACATGGTTAGTCAAGCCTTCCTGTATTGATTAATCGAAGCGTTTCGATTTACCGCACACATGCAGACAAATTCTAGCCCATACGCATACTAAGCGTTAAATACCTCTTTTAAATAAGACAGTATTCCTATATAGATCAACTACTGACACATTAGTGACATGTACCAAAAATTTACGCCGAAGAAATTCACATTCAATTGGTTAGATGACTTTACTGTCCTGTTTACTGTCGCCACAATCTTGATCCCACAAACCCGTCGGCCGCCATTATTTCGTGAACCTGTCGCTGGGGGTCTCTTTGCGGGCGTCCTCTCTTCCTTGGGAAAAATGGTTGGCATTCCAGGCACCTCCATGGCCAACTATATTCCTCCATTCTTTTCACGTGGCCATATCACATCAGGATTCTTTCGAGGACTCACTATATTCTGCTGCTTTTTGAACCATAGATCTAATAAGGCTATTATTCCTTATCCTCTCTACTTTCGAAAACCTCGCAGATCTTCTCCAAAAATCCATTTCGGAGAGCTTCAATTTTTGCGCATGCTTTTTCGAGCGAAACTAGATTTCACAACCGTACAGCAAGATATTTTCCATCACCCCCGCTTATTTGTTTTAATTGAAATTTGGAGATTTCTCTGTATCGCATGCAGTATACGAGTGGCTATACGCCCTTTCTGAAACAGGAGTTTGATTACTATGTCAGGACATCCTTCTAGTGAAACAATGACTCCAAATAAGTTTATTATATTTAGTAACCATAACCACTTCATCTTCATGTGGTAGACACAAATTGATGTTCAATCCCCAAGCGGAGTTGTATATAATTTGGATAATTATAATTGATTATTATGAATTTCATATTGTGTATATTTTAGGTCAACCCCTTTGTATGTCTAGGCTATAACAGAGTATTAAATAAATAAAATTAAAATATATATATATAATTTGGATATTTCTAATCTCATTTATTTTATTAATAATGTAAATGGCCAGATTGCGTGTATTTTTGGCGTCCGGATTCTTCTCAGTGCACTGCCAGCCTCTGGGCAATGTTTTCTCGTTACCGAGAATACATTGCCCGTCACCGAAAGGAGGAATATAGAGAATTCTAGGGTCAGAAAATTTAAGGGTGGGAAGCGGATTTCCAACTCGAACGGTACCTCCGCTTTCTAAGTCCAGTGCGCTACACTGAGCTAATCATACCCCTACATGTATAAATGTATTTTGTGTGTATATATATATATATATATATAAAATATCGCAAAAAAGGAAAATCGCGAGAAGCTCAAACTTGATATACCGTCTAGTTATCCAAACGGGAATCAGCAAGACGGTTTCAGCTGAACCGGAAGGACAATTTCACTGTGTATTTTTTTACATTCTTGAAAATTGGTTCTTAGAGTTTCGTCAAATTTGATACTCTCACAATAATTAAATAGAATGGGAGTGCTGCAATTTAAGCTTAGCCTAAAGCGTCGTTTCTGGATGTGTTGGTACTGGCTGACATCAATATAATGTAATGGGAACTAAACATTCCGTAAAAATTTTCACTTTAAAGTTTCAGAGCAGTATGTGAAAAGTGTATATTTGTAACATAGACTGAGTAGTATCTCACTAGCGAGCCGCTTTACTCTAGCGACTGAAAGTTGTAAATTTGGGGCGGAAGAGGAGCTAAAACTCAGAAGGAGTAATTCCAAAAAACTCAAAACCTAAAGTCTCACTTATTACGATCTACAGATTTTATTCAAATTTGAAATTATATCAATACTTCTAATGTATATTAATATTATGTAGGTGGCAGTAGCATAACGCTTCTGTTTCCTCAGACAATCCCCCCAACCCCCCAAAAAATAAATTTTCCCGGGAAAAGGTTGAAATTATAAGTGCTAGTTATTTAGGTGTGAAGATACACACGAAGTCTACAATCTACACAGAAAAATACCATAATTATTAATTGAAAAAATTGATTGTTTGGGGCTTAGGGAAAACTGTAACGTTTAAACTATCCTCTAAAGTAACAATTTCAATATAATGTACGGTTTAGCCAAGTATACTATTAATATATATCAGAAGCATTGACAGAATTCCAGGTCTGCAAATACTCGGTTAACCGGAAGTGCGGCCTTATAGTATACATTTTTGAGTATTTTGGGATTTTCCCGAAAACCACTATAGCGTTTTTACTTTTTCATTATGTTTGCAATGCCAATCGCACTTAAATATAAAAACATATCAACTTTATTTGAAATAATTTTCAAAAAGAACATTTGATTTTTGAGAGTTCTGTGGAATTTAAGACGTTAAATTTCAAAAATTTTATGGATTTTTTCAATGTTATTGGCGCTATCTTTTTGGACTACAGTGTAATTACATTCAAGTAATTACCTGCTAATAGTGCCGACCAACATGTTGCATTAAGTGAACAGGCAAGTAAGAGAAAACAATGTGATTGTGTCACAAGAGATTCTTGTTATTAGTTGAAATGTTCATGAGGTTCATTGTTATTAGTTCATGAGGTTCTTGTTATTAATTGCAAATTGTCATTAAGACATATAATATAATAAATTATAGAAAGAGAGTCGTGTATGAACTGCGATACAGTGAACATCTTGTGTGTTTCCAACTAGTTTAAAACTAGTTAAAAACAACAGGGCGATTTGACTTGAAAATTGGTATACAGGTGCTATAAAAAAATGTCAAAAGATGTTCTGGTTTCAAGATATACCTGAATTTTTGTGCTAAATATAAAATAAATTATGAATTAAGTTTAAATAATATTCATGATTGGAACTCAATTTTTAAAGAAATCCGTAATTGCAACAAACAAATTGTATTTTGAAAAGCTTTACAAAGAAAGAGTTAGATTATACCCATTACATAGAGATTTAAGGTTTGATTTGGGTAAGCGACACTACCTGCAGAGCGGTCTCTCTCTCGGTGAGATGCGTTGGATTATAAAGGCACGAGCTGTAACATTAATTTTAGGAAAACCCCCTTACTTGCAAATTTGTGACGAAAATAATTATTGTCAATTATGTAATGAAGATGTGCTAGACGGGACTTATCATTTCATTGCCGTATGTTCGAAGTTAATAGAAATCAGAACAAAATATTTTGATAAGCAGCAACTTTCTGGAGAGGAGATGATTGCTCTGTTATAAATGGTGAACTTTGGTGGTTATTGCAGTTATTTTGTAAAGCTACCTATAACCGTATTTGCCCTAAATAATTATATAAATTTATTGAAACTAGTTATAGTACTATAATCCATGGTTTATATTTATTTGTGTATCTATTATTCTGTGACCAGGTAATTTATTTATTCTGTCAGTTATGGATAAGAAATTTTTTCCTTTTTTAGTTTATTCTGATCTTTTGCCAAGTGATGTATTAATTTTGTTCTAGAAATAATTACTTTTTTCTTCTATTTTTATATTATGTATTGTTTTTGACGGCTCCACCGACGGTAATTACCGATGGTTCACCGATGGTATTGTCTTGAATAATAATTGATATTGTAGTTCATTTATTCTTGTTGTACACACGAGGTAAATAAAAAGACTTAAAAATAAAAATAATAAAAAAAATTGTAGAAAGATGAATCATCACTTTTATTAAATTATTTCAAATTCTAATTAATATATATTTTATAATTTTCATTTACATAATTGTGAAGATTTTTTTTTTTTTTTTTTTTTGAATAATAAATTAACCACAAACAATTCTGTCAAGTTAAAAGAAGTCATAAATATCAATCAATAATAAATTAATGGGAAAATTATTTGAAAGCAGGTTTTTTTTTTTTTTCTTCTTTTTTAAATAATTTGTAAGAAAACCAAACTGGTTTTTCTTACTTGGCAAATCTTAAACTTGTCAATTTCAAGGTTTTTTGAAGAGTTAGCAAAAAACTTGTGGGAATTTTGTCTAAACTAGTAATGTGATGGAGGCTGATTATTGTAGTGGGAGGTTTGATTGCATACAGGATATGTATCTCCCAGGTAGTTTAACCAATCCATAATCAGACATATAGCCTTTTGGATTAGAGACCGTTGGCCCAAAGCAGACAGTCTAATAAACGTCAGCCTTGCAGTTACCGGTGTCCATCATGGGTCGAACCACGACTCGAATAGTAAACCAATGAAATTGTTTTTCTCGGCGTTCAAATTTGTTAAGAACGGAAAAAAAACCCAATGGCACAACAGCCCCTGGAAGGCCAAGTCTTGCCAGACGGCGATTTGAATAGGGGACATGTGGTAAGCACGCCGCAGTTCCAACGCCGTTTACTTCCGGCCTTCGCTACCTAGGGCGCTACTAACTGTAGCTTCCCATTTTTTTATCATGGTGCTGGGCCAACACCGACTTTGCCTTCACGGGAATCGGACCCTGAATTCCCGCACGAAAGGCGAGTGCGCTAGCCACTAGACCAACGTGTGAGGCCTGTTAAGAATATTGTTAAAAATTTCTCAAAATTTCAAACTTCAGAACTAGATAAATTTTCCAATTTTAAAACAAAACAAAAAAAAACAGATTTATTATTGAAGTAACCTAATTTCTTTGTGAGTGGAAAATTGAAAATAAAAACGGAATTCTTTTTTCCATAATACCTTGTCATATTATTAACAGTTTATCTGCTCTATCGCTTGTCACTTCTTGTTACCTTGATGGTGTCTATCTTTTATTACTAGTATAGAAATGTAGTTCACATTTATAAAATCCCCTCTCTTGTCATATGGATAATAATAATAATGTTCTATAATAAAGTTGACAACTCATTTTATCTTAATGTTATTTATATATTTCATTCTATATATTTTTTTATTTTATTTCAGGTAAGTTATGCAAGTCTCAAATATATATTATATACACCTCAAAGCTGTATTTATGTAAGTACCATGATAAAATTAAGCGTTAAATTAATCTCTAAAATTAAGCAGCTTAAATTTTGTCATAAAAATTAATGGTAATTATTTATTTATGACTGCTGCAAATTACGACATAATTAATATATCTTTTATGCACACTAGTTATATTTTTACTTTCTCTTACTGCTAGTAAGAGGAAGTATTGTAATCGTGACAAATTTTTTGATATCCAGTTTTCACCGGAAATATCCGTTTTGATGTCTCCTGAGTCCAAAAAAAAGTGTTTTTTTAGCAAATGGTCCCTGTGTGTATGTGAACAGCATAGCTCAAAAGCGGAAAACCATAGAATGTTGAAACTTGATATTACATTTAGGTATCACCATGGGACTTGACAGTACGTTATCTGTCAAATTCCTTAACCGGAAGTACAGATAAAAACCACTTTACAAGTTTTTTTTTTGTTTTTTTCTCAAAAATGGTTCTGATTATTTTCTTCAAACTTGATATATAACTACAGATACAAAGCGCTACAACTTTTATTTGAAACGTTTCTCTGATAATTCATTTAAGGGCA
>JAAEAF010003434.1:0-84375 GCA_011037195.1 Triatoma infestans | reverse complement strand
AAAAATGGCTCCGACGATTTTCTTCAAACTTGTTATATCAACTACATAGACAAAGAGCTACAATTTTTATTTGAAACATTTCTTTGGGGAAATTTATTTAAGGGCAGTTATAGGGGAAGGGTGGGATTAGGTTTTTATCTAAAGTGCTATTTCAATTTTATTAGACAATTCAGTCATCTAAATAATGTTAAATAGAATTGAATATGTTGTTGAAATTCCGAGTTTGCTAAAAATCGGATAACCGGAAGTGCGTTTACTTCACCACTTTACTAAATGACTTTTTTCACTTTTTAACGATTTTCTCAATAATGGTTCCGACTATTTTAATGAAACTTCATATATGAACTAAACATACAATGATCTACAACTTTTAGTTAAAACATTTCTCTGGGAAAATTCATTTAAGGGCACTTTTAGGGGAGTGGTGGGGTTATTTTTTTCTTTAAAGTGCTATCCATAGTTGATTATACAATTCTATCATCCAAACAAAATTAATTAGATATAAATAGATGGCCAAAATTCCGATTTTCAAAAAAAATTAGAAAAACCGGAATGCACTTTTACTGAACAGTTTTTTCAGTTTTCGACGAATTTCATTAAATCTGACACACAAACTATAAAATTTGTCAATTATAATTTTGAGAACTGGTGTAAGAGAAAGTTTGTTGTGGTGGTTGGTTCCGCAGAGCTGGAAAGCATCAGAGACATTTTCCGTGGTAGCCTGCTTCATTTTGTGGTCATCGACCGGTTTCGGGCGTTCGCCCATCTTCAGGATGCGTTTTTCAGACAGTGTGCCAACACAGACTCGTACAGAGACTTAGTTTCACACTAACTGAGGTGTATTTTTAAAATACTAAACTCTTAAACTAGGTAAAGGGATGTGGCCAGATGGGTGGGAAAACACGTGTTTGGGTTGTTAAAGGGCAAATTCTTTTCTTACAGTGGACGCGGGGGTCTAATCTTTAAACTCTGTTGTTGGAGGGAGACTTACTTTACAATTAACTAACCAAAATATTAAGAATATACAAAAAATAAAAAATAAGATACACACAATAAATCTAAATAACAACGATTAAACTAACATTTTAAAATTCATTCATTCGTTTAAAACTGAACGATTTTTTATAATTAAGTTAGTTTTCCAGTTCCAAAGAATTAAGAAATTCCAGTCATTCTTTCTCTTTTTCACGCAACCCTCACATCCTCGCAAGCATGTATACCTAATTATGTTTTCTTATATAATTAAGTTTTTTATTATGCATCCCACAAACCATGTCACATCAACTCACATACATCATCCAAATACGCACTTTTTTTTTTTTTTTTTTTTAAATCTAAACTAGTAAAGTTATATGTACCTAGTAGATTTAAAACTAAACCTAACCTTAAAATCTATTTAAGAACTATTTGTTGAGTGTAATTGTGTTTCTGTTACAATTACAATTGTAATTCTGCTTAATTGTGTTTCTGCTATTGTTACAATTACACACGCAACAAATAGTTCTTAAATACACCTCAGTTAGTGTGAAACTAAGTCTCTGTACGAGTCTGTGTTGGCACACTGTCTGAAAAACGCATCCTGAAGATGGGCGAACGCCCGAAACCGGTCGATGACCACAAAATGAAGCAGGCTACTACGGAAAATGTCTCTGATAAGAGAAAGTTGTGTGAGTGTTTCACACCAGATTTTTTTTTTACTTTCTCTTAAGAAGTATTATGTGTCAAATTTTCGAAATTGAGTTTTCACCGGAAAATACATATTTTGAGATCATCTAAGCAGGAAAAGTGATCAGCGAATAGTCTGAGTGTCTTTGTGTGTATATACTCGTATATGTGTACAGAATATCTTAAATTCAAAAATCACAGAATGTTGAGCCTTGATATTCCGTTTTATGTATATTACCACCCGCATCTGATATAGAAGGTTTCGGGGCAAAAAACATCAACCGGAAATGCCACTTTATTTTATTTTTTTATTTTTTTTTAGTTTTCATTTTTGTTTTTATTTTTTTTTTATTAAGGCTGCAATGATTTTCTTTAAAGTTCTTAAAGTTCGTCCTGTCCGTCTACACACATAGATAACTTTATTTGACCTGTGGTTTTTATTTGTAACATTTTCCTTGGATAATTCTTTGTTTATTAGTATTTCTTGGGGGAACAGTAGCTTTAAGTTTCCCCCTGAAGTATCAAATCAGTATAATGTATGTTTGCGTCAACTATATGATATTAATATACAATTAGAAGCTAGATTTCCTAATTAGAAGGAAATCGGTTAACCGGAAGTGCGATTTTACAGAATAGTTTAATGTTTGTTTGGCATTTCCTCGAAAACGGCTACAATTTTCTTTGAACCTGTGATACTTAGAAGTGCAAGATATAATGGGTATGATGATGGAGAGAAAATGGTTTGGTTTGAACAACTAGATAGGGCTGAACACTGTATAATGTAAAAATAACACTTACTGTCTGGACTTTACACTAAAATGGTAGAGTATGGTAGAGCGGTAAAGAGTAAGGTAAATGACACGTTGTGACTGGCGAGTGAACTCTGTTATATATCTATCTCCCGTCGCTTTATTTATGCAGTTTCTCCCAATCTAATCCGAGAGAGTGGTCCTGTCATTTTTGTCTCTCTTTCTCTGCTATGGATCCTATTACAAAGATAATAACGTATCACTTTTATTTGGATCATTTTTCCAAAAAAATATTGGGGTTTCGGGGGTCTGTTGGTGGGACAAAATTTAAACTGCTGAGCTTTCAATTCGCTGGAATAATTTTTTTTTTTTTTTTTTTTAAGAGATGTGCACTGAGACCTGAGTGATCTATTGAGCTCCCGAAGCCTTCACAGTGCGGCTTCCGACCAGTGTTTTTCTAGCTAAAGACAACACAACCCATATATATATATATGTATTCGCAATGCCTCCAAAAATTCTTGTCTTTTCCAATAAAATAAAATGAAAAAAATTGTTAACATTTTTTTAGTAGAATGGAATTTTTGGTTGACGCGTTGTGATCGCAGCTTCCTATTGGATTCTCTGACGATACCTAAACAGTATATAAAAAAAAAAAAATTGAATTTTCTGCATTGTTTAAACCAATAAACATACACCGACCATTTACTAACGAATTCTCAGGAATATATTTTCCATTGAAAGTTTAATTACACTTACCTGAAATGATTGCAATACTTCCTTATACAGCAGCACGGGAAAGTAAACAAAAGCGCAGATATATACTGGTCGGGGAAAGGATAGACGAAGGTTGTCTTGATCGCTTGACACATATTCCATTATTTGATCCATACCCTAGGGTGGTCTCTCTGAATTGATTCTTTTAAAAATAAATTCTCTCCAAGTTATAGTTCCGTTTTATTATTACTTTCTCTTACTATGTAAGAGGAAATAATGGATCATGTAAGATTTTTGGAATTTAGATTTTAGACCCGATTACTGAAAAGCAAAAAATCGAAGTCAATATAAGGTGAATGTTCTTTGGGAGGGGGGGACTAATCACGAATCGTCAACGTTCACTATTTTTATTTCGTAATCCTCTCAAAAATTACTTTCGAAACAAACTTTTTTCCTTGATTTTAGTATTATAACTAATGGACCGTTTGAAAGTTGTTTTCCGTTAAAATAGCTTTTTATATAGTTCCGTACAGGAAAATTAATTTTGTTGCAAAAATCCCTAGTTAGAAAAAAAAAATCTGGTGTGAAACACTCACACAACTTTCTCTTACTCCTGTTCTCAATAGTTAGATATAGTTTGTGTACCAAATATCACGAAATTCGTCGAAAACTAACAAAACTGTTCAGTAAATGCGCACTTCCGGCTTTCTAATTTTCTTAAAACTTTGGCCATCTATTTATTTCTAATTAATTTTGTTTGGATAATAGAATTATATAATTAACTATGAAACCACTTTAGAGGAAGCTGTAACCCCACGCCTCCCCTAAAGTAACCCTTAAATGAATTTTCTCAGAGAAATGTTTTTTTTAAAAAAGTTATAGATCTTTGCATGTTTAGTTTATACGAAGTTTCAAGAAAATCGTCGGAGCCATTTTTGAGAAAATCGCGAAAAAATCATTTAGTAAGTGTTAAAACTAACGCACTTCCGATTAGCCAATTTTTTCAAACTCGAAATGTCAACAACATATTTAATTTTAATTAATATTATTTAGATGACAGAATTGTCTAATAAACTGAAATAGCAGTTAAGATGAAAATCTAACTCCACCCCTCCCCCAGAAGTGTATTGGTACGTATTTATTGGTATTGTAGTATTTATTGTATATACTCAAGACTATATACATCTAGTTTTAATATAGCTATTAGTGAGCATTCACGAAAATAATGAATTCATGATTTTTCCCGGAGAAATGTTTCAATTAAAAGTTGTATGTGTAGTTGATATACTAAGTTTAAAGAAAATCGTCGGAGCCATTTTTGATAAAATTGCAAAAACGTAAAAAAAAACAACTAGTAAAGTGGTACTTCCGGTTGAGGAATTTTGGAAACTATTTAAATACAACTGTGTCAGCCATAGGAGGGAGTCTACCGATAGTCTTGCAGCAGAGTTCATACAGCAGTCACAACGCGTCATCAACTTTTTTTTGCATTAGCTTTTAAGCTATTTCTGCCATGCATTATATATATATATATATATTCTCTAACCTATTTTGGCAAAATAGATTAATATCCAACATAGTCAAATCTGTCAGACCATCTAGCCTCAGTCCTATTAAAATCCTTCATACTATCTTTAGATCCTTCATATTTCTTACATTTTCAACTTTTCTACTTATAACTAGATTACCGATTCATACCAATAAATACATCCATACATGCTTGTATACCAATAAATACTCGCATTGCAATAAATACCTTCATTCTAACCACAATCATTTCATGCCTAAAATAATATAGGGTGGAGTACTCGATATTTGTCGCACCCCTTTTTCTTAAAACTAAGTTAAAATTATTTACACAACAATTATTCTCCCATTCGCACAGGTGCCGGGGTAGCCAATCCCGCTCAGACCCTCCCCTCCGAGAGAAGGTGGCTCCCAAAATTAAAACAGTGCAGGAAGACTTCCTACACGACCAAAAGTTGCCACCCCTGGCCGGTATTGGTCACCCCCACACTCATTGATACAATCATTTATTCTAGTTCTAATTTTTACTAATCCTAAACATTCACTCAAATAAATACTTCCATACTAATAAATACAGACATACCTATCATAAAATAAAAGCTTGATAAATCTATAAACATTATATACATACTCTGAAATTTCGTCACAAACACTGAGTTACACACACACACGGACACACGCATATATATATATATATATGCACACAAACACACTTCACATCGATATGAATAAGTAAGTAAATGAAATATACGCCACTGCAGCTAGATGTCCAACGCACTATATCGGATATCATCAATATGTTTATATACTGCCAAAAAGGTGACAAGCTCTTGCAAAACATTTAGATTTTCTGAAAATATAATACTTTCATATCTAAATGGGGAATCCAAATATTTTGATATGTTGTTGAAAAATTTATTTCTCTCTTGTAAATACTTGCTGCATGTCATGACAATGTGCCTGAAATCCTCATTTTCTTGACATTGTTCGCAAAGTGGAGAAGAACACAACCCCACTCTGTTCATATAGGATCTACAAACTGCATGGTTTGCTCTCAGTCTGCTTATTGTCGTCACCACATTTTTACCCACATTTAAGCCTCTAAACCATGTTCTTTTCTTTAAATTTTGGTTTATCTGACCTAACCTAACCTTTCTCTTACCTCTCACTACCATTTTATATACTTTAGTGTAAAGTCCAGGCAGTTTGTGCTACTTTTCTATTACACAGTGTTCAGCTTTACTTCTAGTTTATTTATCTATCTAACCCAACTTCTCTTCTCCTCAAACCTATTATAATTACTGAAAATAGTTTTAAAAAATTACGGGATTAATATTTAACATCCATCATTTACGTAAGTGGTTAAAGTAAAAATTAAGCCCCTCCTAATTACTAATATTCAAGTCAACACTTCCTGCAAAATGGCCAGTTTATAACAAACTACTGATGCACTCTCAACATGGAGCCTTAATAGTTAAAATATGTTTGTATTTATTTAAATTAATACCTAAATATTTATATAAACTCACCTTCTATGTAATTTTCTACTTCTAAAATAAAAATACCTATTTAAAGTGATTCATTGGCTTTGATTTATTTGGAATCATTATGATAATACCACTGCTTACTTGTTTTGTTTGTTTTTTTATGGAAAAACATTCATCATCGCCTATATTCCTAGATGATTGTAATGATTGGTCAATTTTTTTTATTATCTGAAGGTGACTTTTTTTGTTTGGACAAATTATGATGCAAGGTTACCTTTGTTTATTGTTCATTTTTATGAGAAGTTTTGTTTTTCCTGTAAATCTATTACTTTTTGTGGTGGTGGTGGTGGGGGAAGTAACAATTTTAGGTAATTATTTAATAATCACTCAATGTTCTATACATAACAATGAAAGAAATCTTAAACTGATAAAATAACTTGCCTTCACAACTTGTATGATTATTGTCCAATTTACAGGAAGTAATTGTGAAAAGATAAAGGTTAAGGATTTCTATATATTATAATAAAATTATTTATATTAAATTGTATTTATAAAAGCATTTCTATTATTATTATTAACTAGTCTTTTCATATTTCAGATTTATGGTATTTTATGTTATTTCATATTAATATCCTTGAAGACTAATTTTTTTTATGTGTGAGATGTAAAAAAAAAAGAAAGAAAAAATTGCCCTTGTGAGTGTTGAACTCAGAACGATATCAAAATTATATTTCTCAATGCTGGAAATATATAAAAAAATTAAGAGAATTTAAAAAATTAAAATATCTTTTTATTCCACACACACACACATACAAACACGCACCAGACGTATATGTAATACGTCACATAACATATATATACGAGTTCGTAATAGAACTGGTATTAGCGAGGACATTAAGATTAGAAAAACTACCAGTATTGGCAAATTTTATTTATTCAATCACTGAACAGTACAGGACGTTTCCTAATGAGGTCATCATCAGCTAGTGTTTCATTTAAGTTTATGTCATCATTTACATTAACTAGCTGAAATTATATGCATAAAACAAAGCAAACTCTGGTGTGGAAAACTTATACCACTTCCTCTACTCTAATTAATACAATATTTAATCAAGAAATTTTCTTTTAAAATTGCAACGTTACATTGTTCAGTTGGTTGGTTATATGGCAAAGAATTTTGGACTGTAAATACTGGAGACGTTACATATTAAAATACTTGGCTGATCCCCATATTTCTGTTCCGTAAATCCATATGGTTTCAGTAAGCAAAAAACATACTTTCTTGTTGATACTCTGTCAAGCAGTTGCACTGGTGAGTTGTTTCTTTAGTTCTTGTCGTTTGAGTCTTGTGCACCCGCACCCATGTTAGTTATTTTTTAATGTAAAATCCAAGATATCATACAGTGTTGGCGCTAGGAAGTGCAGTCTGATTTACATAGTGCGGAGAGCAAATAATATGTGTAAGTGTGAAAGTTATTTCCTGGTATTTCTGTATATTGATTTTTATTTTCCATTTGCGAAACCATTGTTTCAAAGAATTCAAGTGTTATTGTAAGATTGAGGAGAGAGAATTGTAATGACATCTGCATTATGTGAAAGTTGTTAGGATGAGTTGGTGCAAGGATACTATGCCGAGAAACAGGGTAAAAGGATAAATAAGTTGAGCCTTCCCTAACACAGAAATGTCTGTTTCCTGGAATAGACCGGAAAATACCTCCAAAAATTTGGAGGAAGTCAAGATAGTGTTGCTATTCATAAGTTTGAGCAAAAATATGCTTTTTAGACAATAGGTATCCTCACGAAGCATTGCTGACTTGAAGGGGGGGGCAATTGAAAAAGCCAGGCCTAGAAGTGATTTTGTGGGAAGTTGGACGAGACGACCTGCGACTATGTCTTTGGAGGAAGTGATATCCTAGAACCTTCTTAAAGAAATGAATGTTCTCGGCAGGAAGGGCGCCGCTGATTGTTCTCATTTACTGGCGCCATTTAGGAATACAATAGTTCTTTTATAGTAAAACTGTGCACTATATACCTCCTTCCCAAAAAATGTTTAATCTCAAGAGATTTCAAATAGCCATTTTCACTAAAGAAGTGAACTAAATACAAATAGAGCAGTTAACAATATTTCTAATATTTCCGACTTTCCCAGCTTCTAATTCTTAGAAATAACGGAATGTAGTAAAAGTATCTTAAGATTTTCAAATAAAACACAAATGCAAATTATCTGATATTAATCCATGATTGTATATTGAAAATTTACATTCTTTAGTATTGGTTTCTATTTAACAAAGCTAATACATCATTATTGCTTCTTGCAAAGACCCTTTGCTTTGCTTATTTCCGTTATGTTGAAATTATTAGGGTACCAATATTTTAACACAAGTCTTATTACTCCCCTTGTCATGTTTGATTTACAAAGAACTGAAAAATTTAATATTCTCCAAACAAAGGCTTCATTTTAACACAAGGAACAGCAATTTATTATTAAAGGTTATATTTTGTTTTTATTAATTTTTTTTTTTATAAACTTTTTCATAACCGTAATATCTATGAAGTTAGATTTTTTTTTTATCGTTTGAATTTTCCTGTTAATTCTTTGCTTTTAGAATAAGTATTTTTTCAATTCTTAGACACAGTGAAGTATAAACTAGGTGTTATCCAATTGCTACACAAGAGAAAGTTACATAATTCCAATAGAAATGTCAAGTTTGGTATAATAGCTATAAAAGAGCTCGTGCTCTGTATTATTTGAGCAATGTGAGAGCGTATTATGTAAGGATGGTTTGATGAGCGTGCGTGTGTTAGATACTTAGACTGGAACATATATTCTAAACACGAATGAGAAACCAGAAATAAGACAATTTGGATTCTGTCTCAATAACCCAAATACAAACACACTTCCTCCTTGTATATGGTTCTCTCTTCATTTTTTCTTTCATTCTCTCTATACTTCTTCCTTTATTTTTTTTTTCTTCAATATAACGGAAACTGTTATTATGATATTTGTTCTACTACTTTATAAGCTTCTGTTTGCTTTGACGATTAGCACCTTTATATAAAGGAAGTCAATAACTACTATCGTTGAATGAAATAAACACCTGAGGTGTAGAACCAATCGTTGGTGATGCTTTTTTTTTTTTAATAATCTGGAATGAAATATTTTAAAAATTCAGGGATGAGGGAATGCTTCGAGTATGCTCATTCAATTCCAGACCTAACAAAACGAAAATAATGCTTATTTTTTTCGGGGGAGCTGCTCTGTTATTTCAAGAGTGACTGCAGTGCAGTGCGACCATAAGAGATCTATTCTGCCCTCCTACTGGTGCCAAGATTCCAATTTGCCATCGTAGACGGGTTTATTAAATAGATTATATACTGAACATTAAAAATAATTCCCTGTTTAGGCTATAAATTCTTTTCGCTTTTTCCATCCAAAAATCTGTGTGAAACATTCACACGTTTTTTTTTCTTCTTGTGGTGGTTGGTTCCGCAGAACTGGAAAGCATCAGAGACAGTTTCCGTGATAGCCTGCTTCTTTTTGTGATCATCGACCCGTTTCTGGCGATCGCCCATCATCAGGATGTTTTTGTCAAACAGTGTAATAACATAGACTTGCACAGAGCAAATACAGTTGATACATTTTTTGTGGAAGAACGAAATGGAAAAATAATAGTTTTGGAAAATAGTTTAGTAAAATAATGTTGTGAAAATTAGCTAGATCAAATAGTGTATATTAGTGATGGGGATAGAGCCAGATACTACAGTCTAGGTCAATGCAAACCAAGAGACAAAGGGCAAGAAACAGTTAGGGTAAAACAAAAAAACTCCCTCCAGACATACCAGCATTATTTGAAAGGATTTGAACTATAAAGAGAAGACATTCCTTCAAGATTAGTCTAAAACAGACATTCAAGCAGTACACTTGTTTTTCACTCTCTTAGAATCAGTGGCAGTTTAAGTTATAACATAAGAGTTTATTCCAACTAATTGCAGTAAATTAATAAGCATATTGTTGTGATATTGAAAAGCATTTAAATTTCTTTAAAGAAAATATATTAATTTAATCTACCAGTGTTTTCATAATTATTCTTATTACTTCACTCTCTTAAAACTTACAAACACAAGCCCTTTTACTAAACCGTTCGTGCTACACAAGCTACCACTACAAACATACAACACATCCACACCAAATACATTTCACATTCCTAGGGATAACATTATTACATCTCACACCAAGGTTACATCTCACACCAGTCCATCTAGTGTTTACACTGTGTGTGTGAAAACTGAATTGGCTCTGTGCAAGTCTGTGTTATCACACTGTCTGACAAACGCATTCTGAAGATGGGCGAACATCCGAAACCGGTCAAAGCCACAAAAAGAAGCAGGCTATCACGGAAAATGTCTTTGAGTATTTTTCTTCGTGTAATTGGTAAAAATTCTAATGGGCATATTTACTTTAAACATGGAATGCTTACCAGACATTTATTTGGGTTTGCATTGCATTATAAGTATAGTGTGCATTATACTTGCTTACTTTTCAGCGCTTTTGTCTCCTACCCCTTAACCGAGTTTTTTAATGGCAGTTTATTTTTAACTCACAGGACCCTTGAATACACCTAAAAATCAATTAGCAATAAAATGTTCCAAATAAAAGTGATAGTTTTATATCATGCAGTGAATGTTTCCAAATTTTTAAAAAAAATCTTTAGAGAAGTTTTCTAGAAAACGCGAAAAAAAATATTTGGAATTCAATACGCAGTGGACATATTTAATATTGTATAAAGGTTTAGAGAACCATATTTATTTTTATAGGAAAGCAAAATTTTGTAGCTTTTCCAAATCCCTTCAAAAAAAAAAAATTTCGTGGGGAAATTTTCTGACTGTTTATAGTATACGAGAAGTTTAATGAAAATCGTTGGTGCCATTTTTTTTTTCATTTTTTTTTCGCGAAAATTCATTTGTATCTGATTTTTTTTTTTTTTGTATTGGGTAGGCAGAGCTGGAAAATATCAAAGACTTGTCTGGTGATAGCGTGCTTCATTTTTTTTGGTCATTTACCCTATTGCGGCTGTTCACCAATCATCGGGATGTCTAAGATAAAAGAGTGTGGTTACCATTGGTAATTGGACGTAAATAACCATTGCCATCAGCCGTGTATTATTCAAGACCACTAAGCATTTAGTGCGGTCCAAATTGAAGTAAATTTTTTGAATAATTACTGTTGTGAACAATGATTAAGAAAGTCATGTGAATCCTTTTCATCAGATTTTTAATTTAAGATAATTAGCAATCCAGATATAAAAACCAAAAATTTCCCAATCTTACAAATAATCCACTTCGGAGAAAGACAAATGAAATATTTCATAATATAATATTAACTAAAGAGCTTTTAATGGTTTATTAATGTCGATCTCCATCTTATATTTTGTCATCCATTTCAGTTATGAAATTAATTAACTAAAATGTTTGAATTTCAGTTATAATATGATATTATGAACTTCCATGAATTGATCACAATATACTAGTTATTACTGCCTCTATTAACTGGAAATTAAATAATTAGTTAATTTATGAAGTATAACATACATTAATTTGAGTTTGAAAAAGTTTCCAAAGACTGTTAAATATTAAAAGCCCTTTATTGAAAAAAATGTATTCTGGTAAATATATAATATACCCAATCAAAGCAAGAAATCGATATCAAGATTTGATAGAATAGAGAAATAGAAAAATAATTTAAATACATAAAATAACATAAAAGAACTAGAAAAGTCAAATATGATAAACTAGAGGAAGTTATCAATATTATAAGATTAAAATTAGAAACTGAGGTTGTGTTTCCACATTCTTCGAGTGAGAAAACTGAGTATAAATCGAAAACATAGAACTATCTAAGTAAAAGATGAACAGCTATATTAAGAAACCAAATTGTGCACATTAGTTCAAAAAATTGGCTTGAACAAAACAGCATTTGTCGGGGTTTTTCTCCCGAAATAAGTGAAGTGGCCTTTTGTTTAATCTTATTTATATCTAGGAAATAAAAAGTAAGTAAAAGTAAAGTAATGCCTAATTTTTCAGGCGGGCTTAACGTCCAACTACCAAATTAGGTGTCGTGGACGGGGGCAAAGCACCTACTTTACTGTTAACATTTTTCATAAAATCCAATATAAAATTTAGCAGTTATACGCGGGACTCGAACTGGGGTCCTCCCACTTACAAGTCCATGCTCATAACCACTACACCAACACACCCTCCCCAGGAAATAAAATAGTCATAAATGGCAATCCCCTTATCTTGAAGCCCAGTGAGAAATCTCACTTAATTCAAATTTCTGGAAGTGGGTTAAAAGTGGCTGACAAAGATAGCATTATGAAAGGAGATAAAAGATTAGATAAGAGTATTAGGAGGGGTAGGAAAAATACAAGAGTAAAAATGAATCAAACTTCAAATAAAAGTTCTTCAAAGCAGGAAGCTGTGCACTACTTAAGTGGCTGAGATTAAACAAGAAGAAATTAAATAATGCCCCGAAATGCAACTAATGCAAGAAAGAAGACACTAGAGGACGACCTCTAAGTATCATGGCAACCGGTAAATAAGAATAAGAGATCTTGTGAAAATGTGAAGATAGCAACGTTTTCGAGTAAATATGTCGGGTTTTAACACTTTTTCTTTAATTTGCAGGATGAAATATTGAATAGCTTTAAAATTGTTTCTGCGAAAATCGGCGGCCATTACTTGATAAGATATTACCTGGTTATCTAGCTGGTTATAAATTTATTTAACACCCAAAATTTTTTATTTTGCGTTTTACTGAATTTTTTTCAGGTTTTCGTGATTTTTTTTGTTCGAAAACGGCTCCAATGATTTTCTTTAAATTGCGTATACACGTACACATAAGTAGCTATCACTTTTATTTGAAACATTTACCCTGTAAAGTGCCACTTCAGATGTAATATACGGTGTTAACACGTACTTAATGTTAATACACATTAGAAGCTTTGCTAGACTTTCAAAATTTGAAGAAAATCTGTAAACAGCAAGTGCGATTTAACAGAATAAGTTTTAGGAATTTTTTCGAAAACGGTTATAACGATTTTATTCAATAAACTTTATAACGCTTGCTACATACATATAAACGGATCACTTTTATTTGAAAGATTGTTTCCTAAAAACAATATTTTGCCCGCAATTTGGGAGGGGGGGTCTGTCAGTTATTTTAAATTTATACTGTCGTTTCCGTGGTGTTGAGTAGAGGGCGCCCACAATGTTCATTCAGGTAACTATGTGTCTAACCCGTATCATCTTCTTTTAGGGCCAGTCCAGCTACATTCGTGAACAGATTTTTTTTTGCCATTAATTCGTATTAGTTGGATTAAGAGAAAATCATGTGAGTGTTTTACATCAGATTTTTTATTTTTGTGCAGTTAAAAACTATTCTAATGAAAGGTTGTTAATTGAATAAGTCACTGTGTTATGAACTGTCAATCTTTCGCTGTTCTTTAAATATTTTATTGTCAATCTTCCTTTAATTATTGGTTTATAATACTGGAATATAGATTTTTGTTTCGATATATGTCAGGAAATATTCACAAATTGGTTAATAGTTATTTATCCAACAAGAGACAGTAGGTAATGCTTTTTTTTATACTCAAGTGCAAGTATTGCCAATGTAGTGGGTTCAGATGTCTTGGAGAGGGTTATGATGCGATGAATAGTTGGGAGTTACTGAGACATTTTTTAGAGAGTTGTAACTCGGAATATGAATTACTAATTTACGAAAATAGATATATATTTTAACAATAATTTAACGTTTGAAAAGATATAACTACAATTAATTTAAAATGATTTAAATGTAACTAGAATGCACAACTATAATGATTGATAAATAAATATATGTTTAAATACTTAGATAGGGACGCGCTCCGATGTATAAACTATGTCACTGGTAGAATCTTGATGATACGCTGATAAAATACTGAAGAATAATCATCCCCTCTTCTGTGGAGAGACGTTATATTGCCATCACTCACACATTGACAAGTGTGTAATTACGGGTCACACTAAAACATCTCTTGCCGTGTGTTGACCCTAGGTCTTGAATAGGTCGGTGAACAGGTGTGGCAACAGGTGATGGCGGTTATCAAAAGACTGTAGCCAGGTGGCTTTTGAGTGATTTGTTGACCCTTGTATATTGGCCAGGCGGCTTCTGTATGACCGTATAATGACCCTTTTGAAAGCTTTGGCGGTTTTGGCGGTCCCTTTGACCGTGCACTGTCCGCGGCTCTTGACCTGAATAATATCGACTGGCTGGCCCCACTAGTTATAATTTTTATAATTAAAAATTATATATTTCCTTCTTGTTATCACTCCTTCTTGTTATCACATTACACCAACAAGAGCGCAGCGAATGTGGCAATTTTCTTACTCAGAAAACCTCAGAACATGTGAAAAACCTCTGGTGAAAACTTAATTTCGTAAATTTGACACGAACCCGATATTTCTAATTATTAGAATTAACGGAAAGTAAAAAAAAAAAAAGAAACAAAAAGAAATACGAATTGTTCATAATGGTTTAATTCGATTATGTAAACTAAATTGTTTCGAATATTTTATTGTAGTAGAATAAATTCATTTAAACAAATAAAAAGAAGCTTTTAGAGACATTGTTCGCTTAAAATGGTCCTTTTACAAAAAAAAAAAAAAGAAATGTAAAAACCAGTTTTATAGCACAATTTTATTTTATTCTGTTTCTCCTTCTGTGGTCATTATTATTTTAAATTATGGACGTCGAGTTTTATGTAGTTTCTATCGGCCGGCCACTCTAATGCAAAATTAGCATAAGAGACAAATAAAAAACCTTAATTTTTCTAATATCATTTCCCCGCTGGCGTCTTCATTATTTAAAAAAGTTATAGAAAAATTTTAAAATGCGTCTATAAAAACTGCACCAATTAAATTACAGTTTTATTATGTGGACTTTTTCTTGTCAAAATTCCAAATCAGATGTTTATTTTTTTTTAAATGTAATCTATTTTTCCTTATAAAAAATCTTTATAATGTTTTAGAGACCATAAAATATAAAAAATATTTGACTGATAGCAACTAATTTAGTTAAATACATTTTTAACTTACAATTACTACTTAAGTGGTTACAACTAACAATTAAAAATGTAGCTAGTATTCGTTTTTGCAATCATGTTTTATAACTAATGAAGTTATAGTAGGAATGTAAAATTACAACTAGTTGTAGTTATAGCTCGCCAACTTAGTTCTGGCACCCAAACGGCTCTTAAGCTCCGCCCATTAAACAAAGCTTTCTAGCAGCTGTGACGTCATTTGACTCCGCCCACACGTTCCAATAACTAAGTTATTGTTGTTATTTTTGGTGTGACGAGATTGAAGTCGCGAAGTTTTTTGCTAAATGCAAATCCGATCAAGTCTGAAAGTTAGAAATTAAAAATGAACAAGTAGTTATAATCGTCAGTTTTATAACTAATTACTTAGTATACCTAAAAAGAGTTAGCTCAGTGGTAGCGTGCTGGACTAGCTGGGTTCGAATACAGCATGCTGCCCTTAGATTTTCTCTTCCTAGGAGTGTCTACAGCTCGCTGCCCGGTGCCCTGAGAAGGCTGGTGGGGGCACAATAGATTTTTAATTTTGCAGTTAAATATCCCCTATAACAACCCATCTACCGGCTACTATATTATCTAAGATAGAAGTTGGAAGTTATGAGTTTCAACTGCATAGTACTTTAGTTGAAAAAATTAAAACTGCAAAAGCAACTACGATTACAGTTTTAACTTTTAATAGTAACTATGTCTCAACTAATGAAACTGTGGTTTATAATTTGTAGTTGCCCAGTATAATTTGTAGCCATACAGCTGTGATAACTATACCAAGTTTCGTGAAAATTGAAAAAAAGGAAAAAAAAAAATAAAAGATAGAATATTCAGTAAATTGGAACTACCGGACAACCCCACTCCCACTTTACTCCTGTATGAATTTTTAAATTAGAGATTTCTACAGTTTTCCAAATTTAGGAGTTTGCAGAGAGAGAGGGATTGGACATAAACTTTAATCCACTGCTATCTGAAGGAATCTATTATGCGTTAGTAGTGTTTGTACACAGATTATAATCGTAATGATTACAAACTGCAGATGATGTGCTAAAGTTTGCTGTTGGGTTCGCTAAATCCAAGTTAACTCCATAATCAACTATCTCTGCAGGCCAGGTGTGTAGATATTGTAAGTGCAAGTGTTATTCGTGCAGTTGAGTATGGATAATAGCAGAAAGACACCAAGATACCTGAAGAAGCGGGTTAAATAAACCAATCGCCAGCAAATTAACCAAGCCAATAAAAAAGGTGGACTTAATTGCTTTATTAGGCGCCGCTTCAGATGCTATCATTGAGCTTACTTTAACTATGCATTACACCCACTGCCACAATGTTATTTGGGGAATGTGCTTCAAAGCCGGGCCATCTGAGGAGCTCAGCCATCGCTCATCAGATAAACTTCAAAGAGTAAACATCAGTCAATAATTCAACTCAGCCTTGAAAATTTGCATCAAGCTTTCCCGCCAACAATCTACCGTTAGAATAAGCAGTAATTCTAACTAATCACGTTTCTCAGAGACATTTTCCGTGATAGCCTGCTTCATTTTGTGGTCATCGACCAGTTTCGTGCGTTCGCCCATCTTCAGGATGCGTTTGTCAGACAATGTGATAACACAGACTTGCACAGAGCAAATTCAATTTACAGTGAGTGTGTAAACGCTGATGTCTCTGATGCTTTCCAGCTCTGCGGAACCAACCACCACAGCAATCACATTTCTGTTCAAGCAACTCACAGATGCCAACGTTAAAACTCTACATTCCCCCACCAATCAACATCAGCACTCATCGCTTGGTCACTCTTCCTTCAATAACATTTCAAGCATATTGTAAAATATATAAATTGTGAATAATTATAGTCGGTTCTCATTTCACCATGAAATACTGCGACCAATTACAAGTGACTAGTAGTTCCTATGGTGCTCGACTTTAGGGGATCTCAAGATTTATTTTTTCGCTACAAACTCACTATATATATGTATATAAAACACGAATGCAATTTTTCATCTTTGTTTTAACATTTTCAATATATAATACTTAACAAAGATTGAAATTTGAAATAAATACTTCGTTTAATATTTTAATAATTTTTTTGCTTTCTTTCCTTAATTTATTGAATAAATACCTTCATCAATATGTATTGGATTAATTCCAAGCCACATCAATACACAAGACATGTCTTGTGATGCATGATTATTCATTTTTTTTTATATATTTATTCTCTCACTAAAAAAGAGTCATATGCATATATATCTTTTGGTCTATTATAATTTGGCAATATAAAATTATAATTCGATAGATTAATATTCTTAACAATTGATATCATCTTTAACACACAAGTTATTTTTAGTGGTCACAGAATTCTTTAATATATAAATAATGATAAATCGTTGATTAATCTAATTTCTCATACTACATTCTTTGTTGTATTAAAACTAAGCATGACGTAATAGTTCTGTATGTATAAAATGAAGAAAACAATGAAACTTTTCCCCACTGCTTTCCATCTCATTCAGGGAAAACTTAAGAAATTTATAATTAATTAATATTTTTTGTTGTTGTAAATTTCATGTTCACTTACTGTCGGTTAGAATGGGGCTAATGACTGTAATGTGATTCCTGAAGAGCAGTCCAGCTTTAGATCTCGAAGGGGTTGCCTGGACAACTTATTCTCTCTTACATCCGTCATTAGTATGCATGTTTCGGGGAAAAGGAAAATGGTCTATGGAGTTTTCATAGATTTTCGACGGGCGTTTGATTCAGTGAATCACAATAAGCTATGGCAGAAGTTATTTGATATAGGGGTGAGCTCTGGAATAATTCGAATCTTGATGAGTCTTTATGAACGTGCCTCCTTAGTGGTGAATTGTAGGGGTGAATTTTCATGTGAAATTGATGTTACGCGGGGGTTACTTCAGTGCGAATCGCTTTCACCGCTACTGTTTGCTCTGTACTTGAGCGATATAGTTCATTTCTTCCGAGAAGGGGGGCCCTCGGTCTGAAAATTGACGACCGTCATGATTTATTAATGTTATTATTTGCGGACGACTTGGTCATCTTGGGTGATTCCTGGGTCGATGTCCAGTCAAAACTTAAATTATTGGAAAGTTTCTGTGCCAAAAACTACCTCACTGTGAACACGGAAAAACCAAAAGTTATTGTGTTCCGTAACTCGGAATTTCCACAACATATTGAATTCTAATTCATATTATTTAGATGATAGAATTGTTTAATAAATTGTCCTTTCCACTTAGAGGAAAACCTCACTCCACGCCTCTCCCAGTAGTGTCTGGATTTTGGAAAATTTTCCTGGAGAAATTTATTAAATAAAAGTTGTAACTCTTTGTTTATGTAGTTGATTTATTAAGTTCAAAGAAAAGTCGTTTTCGAAAAAAAAATTGAAAATACGATTTTTACGAAAAGCTTATTGGTGATACTTTAACGAAATATAAAGTTTGAACATTCTCTGTTTTTTTTTTGCATTTTTGAGATTCACACACACATATATATATATATATATATATATACACAGACCAACAACCAATTGGATCAATTGCTATAAATCACTTTTTTGGACTCATTTATTACTTTCTCTAGATTAAGAGAAAGTAATAAATAAATAAACAAGACAGGGTGAAAAATGAAGTTAATTTTGCTATTTTGGCTGTAGACTTAAATATTGATAGCATTTTTATATATTTTTGTTTTAATTGAAAGCGTGTCAACATCTATGGTCATTGGCGCCCTGAGCCTTCTCAGTGCACTGCCGGCCTCCGGACAGTATTCTCTCATTACAGATAGCACTGTCTATCACCGGACAGTGAGCTGTAGAGGCTCCTAGGAAAAAAAAATCTAAGGGTAGCACAGCTGGACTCGAATCCGGGGACTCCTCCGCGTGGGAGTCCAGTGCGCTAACCACTTAGCTAATCCCTTCTCATTTATAAGATTTATAAAGTATAAATAAATAGAATTAATGGATTTTTGTGATGTTATCAGAAGAATATCGGTAAAAATCTCTCAGCTGTTGGTAACTGGACATTCCCAAAGTACATGAATAAGGGTTTCAGTCTCTTGATATCCCACACACACATGGCAGCCTCTGCAGAGTCTATTATAGAGTTGAAGTTCTTTATTGCTTATTCTTATTGATTTTTAACTGGCTAGTCGAAGTTGGCAAACGTGGCATAGTTTATCAAAGTTATTATTAAAATGAAGGGAATCTGTGGAGGGATATAGTGTGATTAATAAGGTGCTCATTACACGAGGACTTAATAGCTGTGTCAATATCTAATTGTGCCCTTCTAGCCACTAACGTCTCAATCACTTCCGATTTATGTTGTTACCATGAGAAAGAGGTCATGAAAATTGATCTGTTTATGGATGAAAACAATTGCTTGAACTGATTTTGCAGAGTAACTTATTCAATGATCTTATAACACTGTTTTATCAAGAAATCCTAATTAGTGGTGAATACCCAATCAGTGATGTCAATATGAAGATAGCTAACATGGTTAATGCACACTGCTGTGTGATGTTAATAACTAAGCTTTCGTACATAACATAACTATTACCAGTAATTAATTAAATTAAAAAAAACTACAATAACATGTTTAATAGTATAAACAAGACAATTATTTCGTTTTTTATAATTGTTCTTTAAGGTGGAATGAATAATTAAATAAAAAGTAACATTACAAAAGTAATAAAAATAATATAATAATTATATGTATTCTTAGAATTGTAACACGGCAATATTTCAAGGTTAATTTCCTTATTTTTATCAGATTAATAAATAAATATAGAATAAAGAAAATATATGCGGATTAGGTGTACTTTTTTTTCTTATATAATTAATTTCAATTATTAGTATTATTTAAATAAATTTTATACGGTATCAAATAGTTTTCATAAAGAATTATTCTTCTTATAAATCGGTTAGAAGTGTAATTAAAATCAAATCATAGTTCTGCTTTTTCCTTCTTTGCGAAAAAAAAACAAGCCTTGAACAAGTTATGGTTAATTCAAAATTTCTTAAACTCATTAATCAGTTTTTGTATTCAGTTAATTTTGTTTTGCATCTTCAGGCTTCGATTGCACCTACATTGAGTACTCATAGAAATGAGTAAAAAGCAATAAGTCACAGTTGAGCGTACAGACATTTATACGGGCCACTTTTGAAATAACTCTTAATCGGAGAAAGATATCAAAAATGTGAACATAACGTTTGTTGAAGTATTTGCGCTATAGTTTATGATGGTGTTAATTTTGTTTGATTTTATTGCCCCTTGCATCTGAAATCGTTGGTTGAAAGTGGCGATTTCCTTTTGACCGCCACATTTTTACTACTGTATTGAAAACTACTATAAAAAAAATTGAAGAAAAATGCCGTTAATTTCACTTCAATATTTCAAACCGTTGCCGAGATACTCAACCAGAAAGATTCAATTTTCGTTTTTTTTTCCCTATTTCTCTGTGTCATAAACTAAAATTAAAAGCGGAGTTTCTTATTAATTTCTAATAAATAAGAGAGTTTAAAAATGCTGACAACACTTAAAACCTATTTTAAAACCATTAGGGACTTAAAAATCAGGTAAAACATCATTAAAACAAAACAATATTCCAGATTATTTACAAAAATCTATAAAAAAAATATTTCCTATTTATTCAATATGACCTCTTCCGGCTTAACCGGCACAAGCGCTGTCGCTGCCCAACAGATGAAGTTGCTAATCGTATCATGTCTGCCGGAATCGCTAAGCAGGTTTGGATTAAGTCTTCTCTAAGTGCTTCTGCAGTTGTTGGTTCCTTGACATAGATTTTTTCTTTGAGATATCCCCAAAGAAAAAATTCAAGAGGGGTTAAATCTGGCGATCTGGCAAGGAGAAAAGTGTATGAGATTTTCAGTAGTCGGTGGATCGGGAGACAGGGACCTGTAAGCTGGCCTTCCAGATCGCCACTGTACACTATATTGGATGTCTAAGGTAGTTAATGCACCCTATATTTCTAGGAGTACCGCAGACCACGAAGGGTAACCAGCCCGATTATGTAATACAGTATAAATCGATTATAACGAACTTCAGGAGACTGTCAAATTTTGTTCGTTATAAACGGTATTCACTATAACCAATATATCGTTTATAGCGAACATTTCTTTATATCTGAACATCACATCCAATGCATACATATGTGCGTATGTGCATCGTGAAGTTTTCGTTATGCGCAAGTAATTTAAACATGATTTTTTAACGTTTCTGAGAAAATTCAAAATTCTAATCTGTTACAGGCATTTATTTACATACATAATATTTAATCCATTATCTTTTTTTGACGTTTGGCCTGCATTATTTCAAGTGTAAATTTTTTTTCAACTGCCTTGAAGATAATCAACAAAGCTCGTCCTTCGTTATATTTGCGTCATTTGTACTAAAAACTACGTACTGTTCCACAGGCTGCGGAGAGTGATCGGGAGTCAGACGGTAAAACAGGCCCATCTCATCCGCATTAAAAATTTGATGTTCAGTATAACCTTCTTTAATTTTCGGTCAGACATTTTCAAGCCAGTCGTCTCCAGTCCAACTCTGCTTAACACTAGCTGACTCACCTGAGATTTTTCCGAAGATTATATCATGCTGAGCACGAAATCTTTGTATCTATAACATGCTGCTTGTAAAATTTCATTTTTTTAATAGAGAAGCTAGCTCATTCGCTTTGGCCTGAAGGATAGGACCATTAATGGGTGTGTTGTTCGCTCATTGTTGTTTGAACTAACTTAAATGTGCGGTGTCCAAATCATTGTATTGAGAGGCTTGTATTTTTTAATTTTATGGCACTTGTTGAATTGTTCAGTTATCTTCTCTTTGTTTTTAAGAATTCCCGATATAGTGGAACGAGATGTCCCCATTTCACTCGCGACACTACTCCCACAATTTCCCGATGCAATTCGAGAAATTATTTCGAATTTTCCTCAATAGAAAATGACTGACGAGGCATTGTCATTTGTTAACAAAATCAAACTGAGAGTCAAGTGTATGTTTTCCAAGAATATAGACTTGTAGAGTTTGAAAAGTGGGGAAATCATTCCTAGAATTAATTTGGCAGTTGTGTTTACACTTACCTCCTGTTTACTATAGCCGATAGCAAACAGTTCAAACAATCCTGAAATATGTTCCTTATAACTAATTTGTACATTATAAACGGTTGTACGTTATAAACGGCCCCTAAGCATTTTACAAACTACGAAGTTTCACGGGACCGGAGATTTTGTACGTTTCAAACGGTTGTTCCTTATAACCGGTGTCGTTATGTTCGGTTTGTACTGTATTTAATATCCTTAATAACTATTCTCATGCATTAAAGATTTACGAACATAACGGTATATTGCTCATAACGAACATAACATACTGCTTGTCTTAACAAGAATGTAATAAATAATTCCTGCCTTCATATTAATCAACATAGAAAACAAGTTCTGTTACACTAGTAGTTACTGATAGAACTTTGTAGGATGCATGAAAATGTGGTTGGATCTACAATGCTGGATAATAATTTGAGATATCGGTCGTCATAGTATGGCTACTTTTCATTGAATCACATCTGGTTTCGGATGATTTCTTCCATCTCAGAATGTGGTAAACCAAGTTTATATAGAGAATTCACTTCCTTTTACAAAGTTTCTGTGAAAAACCACATGATTTATTATTCAAATGAGGGGAGGGTAATAAACTCTATGCTATTCGTAACCTCTCTGGCTCCAAAATAGTAACAACAACCGGTTCTAGTACAATAATCCATATCCGGTCTTAAGACTCACCACAGACCAAACAAATCGGACCATAACCTTAAAGAGAAACGCTTAAGCTCTTCCACAAACATACTGTTCCGACCAAGGTTCCTGAGCCATCCCCACCATCAACAAAACATACTGTCGTGAGATCGGATGAGCGTTTCTTATTCTGTCTCATAAACTCTACAAAAGAAGCCTGATTTGAGACACATCATGTCCCCTCAAGCCAAACCTCAAGACAAGTCCATGAAAGACACAACAACATGCCCCTCCCCATTAGCCCTGCCAGGGCACACAATGAGCAACCAACTGAGCTCAACCACAGGGATGAATGGTGAAGCTGTCCATGGCTAAAAACACCACATGATATTTCGGCAAAAGAGAAAGGAAAAATCCCCGAATTTATGGCAGTATTTATGCCTTAAGATTTATAAATGGAGCTCTCAACTAATACTTCTTTTTATCGACGTTATTTTATCGTACCGTCGCTAATTCTCTCTCTCTCTTCTATCAGTGGCTTTTAATGCAGCCTTAATAGTTTATCAGGTGTACTAGGCATTGAATTCAAATCAACTCTGGTCTTTATCTAACGCAGAGGCAATGTTCATCAGTATATAATGGAGTTGTTGAGGAGAGAAATTGGGTTTGATTGAATTAATGAAGACACTATTATAATGTAGCTATAAGTTTACACAAACTGCACTGCACTTTAAAATGAAACTGATAGAATAAAAGTTGGGAGTAGAGATATGACACGATGCGATGTATGGTTGAATCTGATACATATCTCTAGATAGATTCCCACTGGCTTATATACACAGGTTCTCCCACTCTAGCCTGCTTAAGCCAGGGAGTACCAGAGAGGGCCTGTCTTCTCTCTATTCTCTCTGCTGTGGTTGCATTATCTTTGCGGTACCATTACAAGTACACAGAAGGGGTAGTGCCAGTTTTGTTACAAATGATAAACGATCATATATGGCCATATTTCAGCAGGACCCTTGCTAGATTAAAGGACTTCATTACTTTCCTACTAAAACTTTTGATAACTCCTCTTGATTTAAGCCTAATAGATGGGCTTGATTTAAGCCTAAATAAGATGGTGGGATTGATGGAATTTTTTTTTGAGAACAAATAAAATTGATAAGTTACTAAACTGTGCAGCAAGCATTCCAAGTATAAACAAAATGTTGCTTAAGGCTTAAAGAAACTGCTTCATACTTAAATAAGCCTGGAATAAGGATACCACAGGTGGACATCGATCATCTTCCAAATATTCTCCATAGAATAAGACAATAATTGTTATCTATTGTGACTTATTTTCTTTAATTGTTGTTATTACTTTGTTTTTCACCTAGTAAGAAGAGCAGATACTACGATCATCAAATTTTTGTCAAAAAGTTGGTTTAGAAAGTTTTATTTCTGCAGCATAAAAATGATAATTGTTCACATATTTCTAATTTTTGCAAATCAAAACTGGTATGAAACACTCACACGACTTTCTCGTACTCTAATTCATGGGTCGGCAATGCGCGGCTGATGTGTTTTGTTTCTGATGCTGCCCACCAAGCAAATTTACAATCAAGCAATGTATATAAAAATAATTTGGATGAAAATAAATTAATTTCTTTCTGTCAGATCTACCAGAAAATAAATTTCCTAATTTAAGAAATTTTGCAAAATCAATGATTTGCATTTTTTCGAGCATTGATTTATGCGAACAAACTTTTTCAAGAATGAATATCATAAAATCCAGAATATAGAACGAGATTGACCGATGAAAAATTGCAAAACATTTTGAGGATTTCAGATTCTCAAACCCAACCCGAGATAAATGAATTATTGAAAAACATTCAAGAATAAAAATCGCATTAACTTTAAATATTATTTTTGTGTGAATAAAATAAATTATTTTCTTGTTTAAGAATAGTCACTTTTTTTTGTTCTCTGATGTTATTATAGCAGGTAAATAAAGTTGTTACCAATTTTTATTTAATTTTTTTAAATAATATTTATATTTGATAAAAAAAAAAAAAACCTATTTAAGCTACATATTACAATTACGAAACATCTGACTGTGCGGTACGCTCAAACATTTTTTTTTTTTAAATTGGCCCGCCGTCCAGAAAAGGTTGCCGACCCCTATTCTAATTGATACAATTTAATCAAGAAATTTACAATGTTTATTTGGACTAACCAGTTGATATTGAGTGTTGAATGTGTGCACATCTAGTTTGTTTGCTCCGTACTTTTTTCTATTTTTATATTGGTTTTTGCAGTTTGTTGAAACTTTATTTTATACCAAGTGTCGTAATTTAATTTTTTCTTTTTAGTTATTGAACTTGTTTTTTGATTGTAGTTGAGCTTAATTAGAAAAAGGAAAACTTCTTACTATAATTTTCGTTTTTTTTTTGTTTTCAAGCAAGTATTATTAGTCCATTTAAGACTGAACTTTTGTACCAGTGGGGACCACAGAAGTCAGTAAGTAAACAAGTGATTGTGTCTGTACTGTTAAGTGGAGAGCTATTTCTCTTTCACTCTCTCGCAATTCTCTTCTCTTTCTTTTCGACTGTGCTGCAACCTACAGTGTATCTATTCAAATACGATTCACATTCATTCAGTTTAATTTATGAATTAAAACTGCGAATTCTGACTTTTTTTCTTTTTTGTGCTTTATTCAGGATTAATACCACTTTTATTAGTTACTTATTTCACTTTATTTTCTTTTGTTTTGAGAATTATTATATTTAGCATAAATGTTTATGCTTCCAAATACTCCGAAAATTTCTTCGAGTGAAACATCTCTTACCAGTGCTTTAAACGCTCCAGGAGTTCACCAGACACCATTTCATCTGAATTAAAAGTCACTAAAAAAATGCCATTAGAATCAAATAAGGTGACGCCGTCTTTGACACTTTCGGAAGTTTCAATGCCTACCCTTCTGGCTCAAATGAAGGATGTAATGAAGGATCTTTTAGTAGAGAGTCTTGCCAACCTAGCCACCAAAGAGGATTTTAAGTTGCTTCAAAGTGAGTGTACCTCTCTTAGGGAAGAGAATTCTAAGTTGAGGGGCCAAATTGAGGCTCTTAGGTCAGATAATTTAAGATTTGAAAATCTTATTGACGATCTTGATAATAAGGGTCGCAGGAATAACTTGATTTTCAAAGGTCTAAAATATAAACTGGATGATAACCTTTCTATGTTGATCTGTGACTTTTGTAAGCAAATGTTGCAAGTTGAAGTAAATGTAGAAAATGTCCATGTTACCCCACTTGGACCCAGTGGTGTTGGCAGTGTTCCCCTACTTGCCTCCTTTTTATTAGTAACTAATAAAATAGCAGTGATGAGGGCGGCAAGGCGTCTGAAGAGTACAGGCTATTCTGTACAACAAGATTATTCACTGAATATGAGAAGAAGGAGGGCTAAACTTCTTCTAATTCGAACAGAAATCTTGCGTCTGAACTCTTCTTTAAAGGTGTTTGTTACTTACGACCGTCTTTTTGTTCAAGCTCAGCGTTTTAATCTCAGTCATGATGGAAGAAGTCTGGTCTCTGGCTCTGAGAACGCAGTTGTTAAGTTGAGTGACGCTGTAGGCAAGGACATGTCCTCTTTTCTTCTGGCTGTCCTCTCAGATTCTCTTCCTCGAGATTATTTTACTTCACCACCTGTGTTTCAACAAACTTCGTCCACATCTCAGACACTGCATACATGAGATCTCGTCGTCTGCCGGCAGGTTCCTGACAATTCAGCTGAGTGTGTGGTGCAATCATTGTCTATTATAGCTTACAATATAGCTGGTTTAAAAAATAAAATTGATGTTGTCTTTTTTTTTTAATTTTTGAATGGTTTTGATATTTTTATTTTATTGGAAACATTTATCGAAGAGAATAATTTTAGTTTTTATGAAACGTATTTTGTTAATTATAAGTTATGCTGGATCCCTGCAGTTAAATCTGCTAAATTTGGCAGGGCAGTTGGTGGTCAATTGTATGCTATTAGGTCTAAGTTTTATAATAAGTGCGTTAAATTTCTTGTTTTAGAGGGAATTAATTTAATTTCAATTAATAATAATTTTAATTCCGAAGTATTTATTTTACCTTTGTATTTGAATTGTAACTTTTGGGAAGATAATTTTAATGAGCTATGTAATTTTTTAGTGCTATTTTCTCATCTTAAATTTATACTAATTGGTGATGTTAATGTAAGAATTGGTAACTCACAGGTTCTTCCTGATGATTTGTTATTGGATAATCCAAATTGCTGTTTAACCAGAAATTCTAAGGATAAAGTACTTAATGGGAGAGGCATTAAATTTATTGATCTTTGTGATAGTTATGGTTTAGTAATTTTAAACGGAAGACTTCATGGGGATTTGGAGTGTGAACTCACTTTTATTGGAAGTATGGGGAGCTCCGTTAATGATCTCTGTTGTGTTTCTGTTGATTTTATTCCAAGTATATTAGAATTTAGAGTATTGCCGGTAAATTTTTCTGACCATCTTCCACTTTTTCTTTCGGTATCTTTGTTCTCAAGCCCATCAGAAAATATTTTGCCATTACTTCCCCAATTAGCTTGGTTCAATAAGGACTTAGAGCAATATAAAGCCGTCCTAGAGTCCAACACAAATAAAATTTCTAGTTTTCCGTTAAGTATTCAGGAATACTTGGATGTTCTTTTAAATTTAATTAAATCTTCATGTCCTCGGAGCTCTGGTTCTGCCTCGGTTGTAAGAGCTTCCCGTAAGAAATGTTGGTTCGATACTCATTGTTTCAGAGCTCGAAAGAAATCTTTCGCTTTATTAAAATTGTTTCGTATGACAAATTCTGATTTAGTTAGAAGAGCTTATCTGGAAGCAAATAACTTCTATAAAGTTTTATGTCAAAAAAAGAAAAAAGAATTCTATATTTCCTTGAACGCTCAGTTTAGATCGTTGGATAATTCTAAAGATTTTTGGAACTTAGTTTCCCACTTTAAACGAAAAAATTTTATTTGTAGTAGTAATATTTCTATGAATGAGTGGGCCTCACATTTTAAATTATTATTAAATCCAGTTCTGTCTGCCTCAGCCGTTATTTATGCTGAGCCTCTTAATCGCTCTGTTACGCTTGATTCTCCCTTTACTTTGGAGGAGTTACATATTGTTCTGTCCAAAGCTAAGAACAATAAGGCTCCCGGATTTGACCGGGTGACGTATGAATTTTATAAAAATGCTCCTGATGTTTTCCATGAAAAAATGCTTGTCTTATTTAATAGAATATATGATATGGAGTGTACCCCGTCTTCTTTTGGTAGGTCATTGATTTTTCCATTATTTAAGAAGGGTAATGTTGATGATGTGGCCAATTATAGGGGCATTTCTTGCTTGGATTCGATTGCAAAGATTTTTGTTGGCCTCTTACTTCTCCGCCTTGAAAGTTTTGTCGTGGATAATTGTCTTTTGAGTGAGTGCCAATCTGGCTTCCGGAGAGGTTACTCGACATTGGATAATTTGTTTGTTTTAATGAACACAATTGAAATTAAACTCTTACGTCGCGGAGGTAAGCTTTACTGTTTTTTTATTGACCTTAAGGCGGCTTTTGATTCGGTAGATCGAGGATCTCTGTATCTGAAACTTTTTAATTTGGGTGTATCATCAAAATTTATCAACACTTTAAAAAGTCTTTATTCTGAAGCTTCCTCCGCTGTCAGGGGTAGAGTGGGAATTACGGAGTTTTTTAGAGTTAAAAATGGTCTTCGCCAGGGCTGCCTTCTTAGTCCGATCCTATTCTCTCTTTTTTTAGATGATTTGCCCTTGGCGCTTGAGGGTGGAGTAAGAATTGGTGGCACCGTAATTAATACTCTGATGTATGCTGACGACCTGCTCCTCCTAGCGGAAGACCCTTTTACCCTTCAAAGAAACATTCGTATTCTGGAGTCCTATTGCGATCAATGGAATCTCACGGTTAATCTAAACAAATCTAAGGTGCTGGTTTTTAGAAAGGGTGGTAGACTTTCCTCAAAGGAACGATGGTTCTTTAAAGGTACGCCTATTGAAACTGTGAATCAATACAAGTATTTAGGCGTAACACTGACATCTCGTTTATCTATGTCTAATCATCTAGCTGAAAGAATATCGGTTGCTAAGTTTGGCATTAATAGGTTATGGTCCGATTTTGTTTGTAATAAATTAGTTCCTC
This sequence comes from Triatoma infestans, assembly GCA_011037195.1. Lineage (NCBI taxonomy): Eukaryota > Metazoa > Arthropoda > Insecta > Hemiptera > Reduviidae > Triatoma > Triatoma infestans. The sequence goes on along the minus strand of JAAEAF010003434.1, from coordinate 55,161 downwards.
CTTCATCTAAATATAATTTTTTTAAAGCAGTTTCTCGTTCTATTGTGTGTTACGCTGCCCAAATTTGGGGATTTCAGCTGTATGATTTGCTAGAAAGGTTTCACCGTTTTTTTATTAAAAAATTATTTGGACTACCTGCATACACTCCTAACTATATGCTTTTTCTAGAAACTTCCTCCACCCTTCTTCATGTATTTACTTTAAATTTGCATTTCAGATATATTACTAAAGTTATTAAACTCCCACAACATCGATTTTCTCGAATCGTAGCGCTGGAAGTTGTTAAGAAAAAAGTATTCTGGTTTAAACATTGGCTGACCTTGGCTGAAAAATATTCTTGCGAGTTTGATTCAGGGTTGGATAGTTTTGACAAGTGGCAAGGTCAGTTGTCGATCATAGTGCAATGTTTGAGAATGAGGCATTATGAGGAATGTGAACAGAGAGCCCGTCAGTCTATCCGGTTGTCCTTGTACAGAGATTTAAATTACTCTTTAGACGTTTTAAATTTAGAGTCTAGCACAGTGGAAGTTTCACTCGCGGATTTGGGTTGGTTTTTTAAGTTACGATGTGAATTGCTTTATTTAAATTATAACCCTTGGTTCGAAAGAGAGCCTAGTTGCTGCTCTTTGTGTAATTTCCGCGTGAGGGAGGATATATTCCACTTTTTGGGGGTTTGTCCGATACTTTCCGAATTCAGATATCCCTATTTAGGTGCAAAAACATTATCAAAAAATCAGTTAGTTCAGCTTCTTAATGGGCACAATTTTATGAGCCTTATTAAATTTGCGCAGCAATCTTGGATTATCGCCAAAATTTAGTTAAAGAATTTAACTTTACTTAGTTTCTATTATTTAGTATTCTTATTTTTTTTTTCTCTCTCTTATGTAATATCAATTAAAGTTTTAATTTTATTTAATTAACTAATATGATGGTTTCTATTGTTGTGTTAGATAACTTTTATCTTCATTCTGTAATTTTTATTTTTAATCACAAGCATTAGCTATGTACATTTGAATTATTATAAAATAACATAGGTATTTTCATAATATTATGTATTTTGTGATTATCTTTGAGCGATCATCATTTTTGTTTGTCAAGTATTTCATGTTATTATTATTATTATTATTACTTTCTTCTTTTTTTTTTAATTTTTTTTATTTAGTTATTATTTTATTTTTTCTTCCTCATTATCAACCTCCGGCAGACGGTTTTACCATGCCGTAGAATGTCAAGAATGTATTTTTGTAGTTACTTTGTCATTATGAAATAAAACATTATTATTATTATTATTATTATTATTATTATTATATTATTATTATTGTATTATTATATTATTATTATTATTATTATTATTTATTATTATTATTATTATTATTATTATTATTATTAGTATTATTATTATTTATTATTATTATTATTTGGGACTAACCATAAAAATGGTGTTGGGGATTTTAATTGTATAGATGAGCACCTTATACGGAACGACCATTTCAAAACCGAGAAAGCTTGAGCAAATTTATTTTAAACTAACTGACAGGGTGTCCAAAATAAACTCTAAAGTAATTTTTTTTTTTCAGAACAAATAAAATTGATAAGTTACTAAACTGTGCAGCAAGTTTAGTAAAATTCCAAAAAAAAACAAAAAAAAAAGACCTATTCTGTAAAATCGCACTTCTGATAAACCGATTTTCTTCAAATTGAAATTCTATTGATGCTTCTAAGATATATTAAGTAGGTGGTATACATTGTAGTGAAGTGGCACTATAGAGATGAGTATAATGTTACTTTTTCCTCAGAATTGCCCCACAAAAATCCATTTTCCTAAGAAAATGCTTCAAATAAAAGTGTTAAGTATTATATGTGTAGATAGTATACGACGTTTAAACAAAATCGTGGAAGCCCTTTTTTTTTAAGAAAATCAAGAAAAACTGAAAAAATAAATTCAGTAAAGTTGCACATTCGGTTGATGGATTTTGCCGGAAATCTTCGTGTCTGATGTGTGGTGATAGTGTCTAAACGGAAATATCAATTTAGAGCTTCCTGCGACATTTTGTTTTTCAAGATATTATGTTCAAAAACACACATGTACATACCGACTATTCGCTAAACACATTTTTTTCACACTCAGGGGATCCAAAAACATATTTTTGTGATTACTCAGTATCGAAAGTCTGGCATGATCACAATACTTTCTCGTACTAGGAGTGAGAGAAAGTAATTAATTAGGTATCAAATTTTTTTTCCTGACCGACGTACTTCCCAAGACTAAGTGTTTGGTGCATATTAAAACTGTCACCCTATATATGGCAAAGGGATTATGTGAAATAATATTTTGCAAGGAATCTCAAATGGACTAATCCCTTCTATATATGTATATGTATATATATAAACAAATATTTTGCCTTCGTTTTGTTAGATCTCCATAATTTTGCGATTTTTACCTCTCCAGATGATTTAATATGAACCTACCATGTTCCGTAGAATTTTTCTATACCTACCAAATTAACATATGACAATAACAAAGGAAAATAATAACAGGAGACAAAAAATAAATAAATCTCACAGCAATATTGTAATGGATATATCTAGTAATTGGGAAAATGAATATCATTTATTGCCTACCACCTGTTTCTGTTGGTGCACAATAACGATTGAGTGGTTTTCAGATTTGGTTTTAAATTGTTTTGCTGTGTAATATAATGTTTCAAATTCAAAACTCTCTCACCGTATTAATGGATTTCCAATTTTTTAGCATCAATTTTAAAATTATAAAAAAAATAGGAATTCTCACCGTACTAAAACATCTGTTGACTTTCATAAAACAGACTTTTACAAGGTATCTCAAAGTGAGTTTTTCCGTGATAGCTTGCTTCTTTTCGTGGCCATCCCATAGTTGTTCTGGTCGGGTTCGCTGGAAAGCATCGTAGTTATTTTCTGAGTTAGCCTGCTACATTTTGGTCACCGACCGTTTTCGGGCGTTCGCCCATCATCAGGAGGTTTTGATAAAACAGTGGGATAACACAAAATTGCACACAGCAAAATCAGTTTATGCACTATTCTCATATCTTATCTACATCCTAGGGTGGCGTGACAGTTTCCTCATATGCAACCGAAACCAGCCTTCTCTCTATCCTACCAACTCTCTCCTTCTACTACAGTCCATCGCTCTTCTCTTAAACCTGTCCGGTACCGCTTCTTCCCATCCCTTCGTAGATTTGCCTCTCGATATTGTACACTCGACATTCACTGCACAAATTCTATCCGTGCGATTCTTTCGCTGCTCATCCTGGACATATGGCCAAGCCATATTACTACCTTGAGATTTAAGCCCCGCTGTATGGTTATGTTTCTGATCTTGTCTTTTAGGGTAAAGTTGGACTCGTAGACATAGTGTTTACCAAGTTTCATGTCGATCAGCCGTGTTACATTCACAGAAGAAAGGTCTCCTACCTATAGTGCGTCATCTATCCTACCATAGTAGGAGAGACGGCCAAATATAGTGTATTTGCATTTTGTTTCTGGAATAAATGAGAAGATCCGTATTTTGAAAAATAACATTTTTTTGTAGATAATAGTAGCTGTCATATGTTTTATAAGAATTACCTCTTTAATATATCTCCTATATTTTGATACAGGGCATACCTTTGGAATGTGCGTCATCTCTCCTAGCTTTACCACTATATTCTTCATGCTTTCTATCTTTCTCAGGAACCGCATCTCCATGGCCTGCAGCTGAAAGACGTGCTTTTTTGTCAACATATAGAATTTGTTAGAATGTTGGAGGATGGGAACAAACATGTTTCTATGATCAACCTTTCTTATATACGTGGTCAACTCCTTTTTATTAGGGAAGCCCGTTTTCAAACAATTGAAATACATGCAGCTGTAATCCTTTCTCTTATCCCCGTCTATACAATGCCTTCATTCTCTAGATGATCGCCCAGACATTTGAAGGCGCTCTCTTTTATTTGAATGCCCCTTTTATTTAGAAAATTTATAATAAATAATGTCTATTTTTCAGATTGTCCATCTACCAAATTAGGTGTCGTGGACGGGTACGAAATACGTTAATAAATAATCATAATATTGTATATCAAATATTGATCAATATTGATGAAATTATGATTTTTAATTCGTGATGTTTAATGCGCTTAATCACTGGAATATCAATAAAATAAAAAATAAATTTACATCCGGCATCAAAAGAATTTGTTTTTCAAATTATAAGTTGTTAAAAAATACACACGAGAAAAACAATCGTTAATCTTTTAAATAAAGTTGTTTTTCCTCATTTTGTATATTAACTACATAATTTTTTTGTTTTAAAAAAAAAGAAAATAAAGGAACCAGAAGGAATCCTGTAATGACTGGCGATTTTTTGTTTAGTAGGGCATCCGCAAATTTGCTATATGATTGCATTTAATAGAATGAATCATATAAAAAAATAAAATGAAAATAGAAATTAAAAAACAGATACACATGATTTAATATAACAAATATCTTCTGTTAACCTTGAAACAACTCTTTAATTTCCTTTCGTCTTATTTTTTTAATCTTAATTCGTTCTATTATTGTATGTATTTGAGGTTGATTTAATACTTGTAAATTTACATAAGTACTATATCATATTTTAAATAATAACACATTAGATCTGAATGCTGAGTGAAGATTATGTCGGTTAAGGCCAGATTTAGTGAATGTGTTAACAGTTCGAATTGGGTTGGTGTTAATCAATGATGATTGTATCTTTCTTTTTTTTTGTTTTGTTTTATTTTATTTGGTCCCTGAAAACGAGTTTGACGTGTACGTCGTAGCCATCTTTTCATATCTAGTTGATTGTCCATTGACCTGAAGCATGTTAGAATCGCAATATGACAAAACACGGATGAATGATCTTATATAGGATTAACATTATAAATTAATTTCTGGCCAGATGATTCCATCAATAGATTGTAGATTGTTGTAGGGGATTATTGCACTGCGACCTGAAAGATCTATTGTGCCTCCCCGGAGCCTTCTCCAATGCACAACCGGCCTTCAAGCAGTGTACTCTAGCTACAGACAACACTGCCCATCACCGGACAGTGAGTCGTAGAGGCTCCTAGGAAGAGGAAATCTAAGGGCAGCACACTGGATTCGAACCCGGGATCTCCGCGTTGCTAGTCCAGCGCGCTACCACTGAGCATATCCTTTCCTTCTCCCTTGTCTATCGCCAATTAACTAGGGACGGAGACTCTAGTTTGTGTATTGTGTATGTCCTTGTCTAAGGTGTAGAGTGTATGTAGTTTAAATGAAGTGCATGGAGTACTGAGCTGTGGTAACCCGGGGGGCCCCCTTGCGGGCTTTCCATCAGTTAACAATCTAATATTGGAAAATAAATGTTGATAAGAATGATCAGAATTGCAGAATAAGATAAATTTCTGTTCTGTTCGGTTATTTAGTTAAGAGAACCTTTTATATCTAAATTCTCAACACAGTTCTGTTCCATTTGTCTTATAATGAGAGATTCTTTGCCTGGGTTTGATGGTGACCAGTAAAGTGATATTGATCGAAATGTATCTCACAGGAGTATTTAGGTGCTATTTGGTTGTCCAAGGTTGACACTTTGGCGCCAGGTTGTTTGGTATTCTAAGGCTAAAAAAACTAAGTTTGTGTATGTCCGTACAAGTTCATATTAGTCGGTTACTGAGCTAATAACTATATGCATATATAAGCACGACAAACATAAATACATAGACAGACAGATAACAGACAGATATATGCATAAATACATTATTTATAATATATATGAAATGCACATTTATAATCATACATACATAAATACATCTACACTTACCTATATATACAAACAGACAGTTGGACACAGACAGTATACAGACGGACCAACGAAGGTGATATACGAAAAGCAGATTACATAATTTACATATAGCCATGCTCCAGTCACTGACATAATTCGGATAGATATCTACAGACAACCAAACATAATGCAAACATAATTTTTGTTTAGCATTCGAGAACAGAATATTATATTCACGTCCAAGTGCTTTACAGAATCCAGAGTTGATGAACGACCAAATTTGTCAAACAATAGTTCCGGTAGTAAACATCTTACTTATCCAGACATATCGAGCCAATTTTGCGGGCCGCCGGCCATTTTTGTTTCCCTTGCTGAAAACAAGTTACATATATTCTAATAACCTTGTTGTAACTAAAATCTGGAAACAATAGAACGACAATATTTTGAGATTTTTTTGATTTTTCAAATCTGTTATCGAGTTTTGAAATATTAAGAAATGATTATTTGTATTTGATTTGTATTATTTTGTTTTAATTACTTATATTGTAAGTAATTGTAATGTATCCTCTTGGCGCCAACCTCTCCCTAGTGGAGGTTTGTCAAAAAGAAAACGTAAGAACCAATAAAACACAAAAATAAAAAGACACAGACAAAATTAAATCCTTTCACCGCTGTTCTTCAATAGCGAAATTAGGAGCCGGATCAATGCAAATAATTGATGTGAATTGCAATGTTTTTGCATTTCAATACCCTCTTACTTTGAAACAGTTATAGCTGCACATTCAGATGTTACGGGGTTTATTATACCAGTCATTTGTAGATCCTCTTGAAAAATATAATAAATGTCCCTCTTGAATTTCATCAACTACATTTTCCAATGCTCCGTATTTCTAACGTATTATGTTTTTTCTAAAATTTTCGTTATTTTACGTATTTATCGGTGTAAGTTAGTACATGATCTTATATCCTTCCTGCCTTCCTGAAGTGTCTCACTGACGAAAGCTAGCATGAGGACCGCGATTCTTTTTCAACATTTTCTTTCTAGGAGCTACTTCCTAAGGATCCTGAAATACTTTTCCAGTGGCCCTGATTTTCTCTTTAATTTCCTGATAAATCACGCCTTTAATCGTTATGTGAGCTACCGATTAGATCGACAAAACATGAAGTATTAAAATTTTGAAGTAATTCAATTTATAAATAAGAAATAATTATAATGTCAACAATATAACAATGAAATTTATAATATTAAGAAATATCACCTCTTTTAAATTACTTCCAAGTAAATTAAACTTGAAAATGAAATTATAAAATACAATCATAAATTTAAATATTTTCTTTTTAGCCGTAATATATGTATATGTCATTATTTATTTTTATTTTTCTAAAGTCATTATTTAATTATAACATAAGTCTATTTAGTTTTGAATTTCTAGTAACTTTAATTTTAATTTAATGTAAACCCAGTATATTATTCTAAATGTCATCTAAATTGTCGTATTCAATTTCATATTTAAATGGATTAAAAGCTAATTTATTATTCACTTATATAATTCACTATAATTCAGACGTAGTATTCAGCAATTAATTTGGAATAGAAGATGGAACCGGTTTGCTAGATGTTTTTTCTACAAATTAAAAAAAGTAGAAAACATTTTAATTAGTGTATTATATATATATAAATATGAAAATAAGCGAGTTAAAAGACAGGTGTGTCTCAGATATTTGGCAATTTTCTTTTATTATTTAGCTGGCATTTTCTTCTGTTTCTTTTTCTCCCTTTAGCATTGTCCCTAATTTTACCACTGGGCAGTTTTGTTAAGCAGCATTGTATTATTTACAATCAGTTCCGGCAAACACTTTTCTAAAAGCTGTGTGCCATTTTCTTGTGTTATTCTTCACTTTCTTAAAACTTTATAATTGCGCACTTCTCTTTGTCTGGATCTTTGTTCAAATAATATTTCTTTGTTATCGTTTCCTGTTCGAATTTGCGACAAATGGCTGTGCTTTCTATTTTGATTCATTTTCGTGTTTCTCCGCTCTTCGAATCCTATGAATCTATAATGAATGATTGGGCTCCTATTACACAACCCGATAGGTGTCCAAACTTCTGAACCTGCCCTGGATGCTAGTAGCTCCTCAGGGTGGCATTGGAGTTTCTTTTATTTCGCAGAAAATCTACAGGTGGTATTATCTTCTCGATGGGTTTCTTTAGGTGCCCCGTCAACATGCTAAGCCTATTTATTTATTTATTTAGATTCTTACACGGGCAAAAGTCATTTTTACAATATTCTTAATAATCAATACAAAAAGAAAAACAAAACAATAAACATATAAATATAAAATAATAATATATAATACAAATATAAAAATAATCTGGTGTGAAACACTCACACAACATTCTCTTACTCCAGTTCTCAAAATTATAATTGACAAATTTTATAGTTTGTGTACCAAATTTAATGAAATTCGTCGAAAACTGAAAAAACTGTTCAGTAAAAGCGCACTTCCGGTTTACTAATTTTCTTGAAACTCGGAATTTTGGCCATCTATTTATTTCTAATTAATTTGTTTGGATGATAGAATTGTATAATCAACTATGATAGCACTTTAGAGAAAAACATAACCCCACCCCTCCCTAAAAGTGCCCTTAAATGAATTTTCCCAGAGAAATGTTTTAAATAAAAGTTGTAGATCTTTGTATGTTAGTTTATACGAAAGTTTCAAAAAAAATCGTCGGCGCCATTTTTGAGAAAATTGCGAAAAAGTGAAAAAAATCATTTGTGTAAAGTAAGTACTCATGGTCGCAGCACAGAATCCTAAAAGAAAAAAAAAAAAAGAAAAAAAAAAGTAAACTCACTTCTGGTTATCCGATTTTTCAAATTCGGAATTTCAACAACATATTCAGTTCTAATTAACATTATTTAGATGACAGAATTGTCTAATAAATTGAATAAAACAGGCCTTTAGATGAAAACCTAACCCCACACCTGTCTCATAATTGCCTTAAATGAATTTTCCCAGGGAAATGTTTCAAATAAAACTTGTAGCTCATTGTATGTGTAGTTGATGTACCAAGTTTAAAGTAAATCGTCGGAGCCGTTTTTGAGAAAATCCCAAAAAAGTAAAAGAACCAACTTGTAAATTGGTACTTCTAGTTGAGGAATTTTGACAGATAACGTACTGTCAGATCCCATGTGATACCTAAACGGAATATCAAGTTTCAACTTTCTGTGGTTTTTCGTTTTTGAGCTATGCTGTTCACATACATACATACACATACCATTTCCTAGAAACCACTTTTTTGACTCAGTGGACCTCAAAATGGATATTTCCGGTGAAAACTCGATATTGAAAATTTGACACGATTACAATTCTTTATCTTACTAGGAGTAAGAGAAAGAAAATGTAAAGTAAAGTAATGCCTATTTTTTCAGGCGGGCTTAACGTCCATCTACCAAATTAGATGTCGTGGACGGGGGCGGAATCACCTACTTTACTGTTAACATTTTTCATACCAATATAAAATTTAACAGTTATACGCGGGACTCGAACTGGGGTCCTTCCACTTACAAGTCCATGCTCATAACCACTACACCAACACCCGCCCCGAAAGAAAAAGTATATAATACAAGAATAGAAAATTTAAATGATACATCTAAATATATCCCCAACTACATCCCACATACTAAACATTATCGGACAAATATAGAATTATACAAAATAAGAAACCTATAAATAATGAATACTTATTTATAAAAAAATAAATATCTATATATAATGATAAATTATTATATAATGCTGATGATGGATGCTTCAAGGTTCTGATTGAAAATATGAATATAATTAGTAAACTACGAATATCATTGATTAGCCGCATTATACTGTGGACGGATCTGTTTAGGAGACAGGAAGTTTTGTTAAAATTTTTTAGAATTCCTATATTTAGATTGATGCACTCTAGAACTTCTCCGGTCGTAATTATCCAGCCAAGTTTCAAACTGCCATAGTTTTGGCAGGGTTCTCCAGAGCAATCTCTTTTGACTTCCTTATCATTTCGTAGCTCTTCTCAAAAAAACTGGTCACTTACAACCTCAATGATATACCGGGTGCTGCCCATCTTATTATCTTCCACGCCAACATGCTCTGACACCCAGTACAGGGTAATTTTATTATTTCTTTCCAGGACATTGAGTTTCCTTTTTTTTTTGAACTGATGATTTTTGAACTCAATGTTATAATGGGCGGCCTAGATATCGGATAGCGTCACAAGTCTCTTGATTCCGATTGTTGCTGTCAAGGTTGAACTAGGCATATCTTCCATTTGCATGAAATTCTGGAAATTGCAGGGAAATTTTTCCCATAGTCTGTAAGTATCTGGTTCTTGACACATACTTATCCAATCCCAATTTAAATAGCACTTCAGGGGAAAACACAACCCGCCCCCCGCCCCCAAAAGGCTCTTAAGTGACTTGACCCAACGAAATGTTACAAATAAAAGTTGTAGCTCTTTGTATGTATAGTTCACATAATTAGTTTTAAAAAATCGCTGGAGCCGTTTTAGTGAAAATAGCAGAAAACTGAAAAATACTTTTCCGCAAAAACGCACTTACGGTCATTCGATTTGCTTTAAACTCGGAATTTCGATAATATATTTTATTCAGGTTAATATTACTTAGATAATAGAATTGTACGTATAATAAACTGAAATAGCGGTTTAGAGGAAACCCCATCCCTGCTCCAACTTTGAATATCAACTTTGAACTTTCTGCGCTATTTCGTTTTTAAGCTGCTGTTTACCCACGTACATACACACACCCACACAAACACATTGCTAAAACCACTTTGGGGACTCAGGGGATCTTAAAATGTGTATTTCCGGTGAATGCTCGATATCGAAAATTAGACACGATTGCAATATAGTTACTTTTTTCTTACTTGGAGTAAAAGATAGGTGCAGACGGCTTTGTGGGAGAAACTGGGGCTTGCGCCCAAGTTTGTCAGTATGGATCTATACCAGGATCATCAGACCCATGGTTACATATGGGTCGGTAGTTTGGTGGACCAAGACGCTGCAGAAGGGGGCGGTGGAAAGGCTTGGTGGGATCCAAAGGCGACCATGCCTGGGTTCCACGGGGGCCATGAAGACCACCCCGACTGCGGCGTTGGAAGTCTTCCTCAAGCTGCCACCATTACACATTCTCGTTCTAGGCGAAGCCAGAATGGGAATACCTAGGCTCCTGCAGAGGCCGCCTCCCATCACCTCTAGGCATGATTGTAATAACCAGAGGTTGATCGAGGAAATCAAGGCGGACCATCTTCTTGGGATGCCAACTGAAAGGATGGTTCCTAAAGGAATTTCCATATTGTTATACCGAGCAGAGGCGAATGGGGCTGTGACCCACCCCTGTTCGGTAACTCGAGCTGGTACACAGATGGATCCGAAACTCCGACTGGGATCGCAGCTGGGTTCTACGGGGGCAGGCCTAAAGTTAAAATTAAGGCCAGCCTAGGGAAGTACGCCACGGTCTTTCAGGCTGAAGTCGTGGCGTTACAACTCTGCGCTAGGGAGATTATAAGGCAAAGGATAGTGGGTAGAAGAGTGGCCATATACTCCGACAGTCAGGCAGCCCTGAAGGCACTTTCCTCACACCAAGTGGTCTCAAGACTGGTGTGGGACTGCCTACTTGCCCTCACCGAGGTGGGTACTCGGAATAAACTGACACTCGCCTGGGTGCCGGGACATGCGGGGTTCCTGGGCAATGAGAGGGCGGATGCCCTAGCGAGGGAGGGTTCGCAGGATACCTTTATAGGCCCCGAACCCTTCTGCGGCTTATCCAGGAGCCTCATTCAAACTTCTATCAGGGGTTGGATAGAAGAACAGCGTCTGCGTTGGTGGGAGAGAACACCAGGACAGAGACAGACAAAGCTCTTTATCAAAAGACATTTGCCTAAATTTACTAGAGACCTACTGAGCCAGACCCGAAGGGATATAAGTCACATCCTTTGTGAGTGCGCCGGCCTGGCGAGGATTAGGTTTCTTCAATTGGGGACGGGCAATCCCGAAGCTGGAAGCTTCATGACGGAGTCGCTCTCAGCGTTGCTAGGATTGATTAGGAGGGCAAAGCTGGGGGCTGTTCTGTAACATAAGGGGATCCACTATAGACCTCGATTTGTAGGTCGCAGTGGAATGAGGCTCCCCCCTCCCCGCTTCTATTCTAACGTAAGAGAAAGTAATAGATAGAAATATGCTACAAACTGTGTAGCACAACACAGTTGTGTAATAAGACACAGTTTTTTAATTAGAAGTTGCGCTTTTAATTAAAAAATTCATGACATATTAATTATTGTTTACATGCAAAATTAAAAATTTATTAAATTGAATAATAAAACAATGACAACCAAAATTAATGTTTAATTTATTTTGGTGTTAATTGTTTATTCTAAATTATTACCAGTTTCATAAAGTGTGTTTTAATTTTATACTTTATATTCAACGTTAGTCACGGTGTAAACAGTGTATGATTAAGTTTATGAAAAGAATCGATTTAATATAAAATTAGTGCATTAACAAGAGCATAATTGCAAAAAAAGAAAGAAAAAGTACTATATTGTTGAATTAAATACAATCAGAATTAAACATAATTTTATTTTTGCAATATTCCTTGTGTCTGTTTGTTGATAAGACCAATTAATTCATCATGTTCCAAAAATAACGACCAACTATTCAATAATTTGACAAAGTTTTGCTTTTAAATTTATTAGCATAACGTGTTTTTTACTGTGGTCATTCTTGACAACAGCAATTATTCATTCAATGATTCTGCATTACACAGATTTGCTTTTACAAGTTGATTAACATAATTTTGTTGATCTATTTCCTTGGCGAAGGACTAGCAAATAGCTTTAAAGGTCTCGGCTTCAGCGATGTTAGAAGGAATGACCTCTATATTGCTGGCAGACGTTCGAGATTATAAGCCTAACATTATATGTGAAAGGGCGTACATGTCCCTAATCTAGAGAGATAATACTTGAAAGGGACGTGAAAAGAAAGCATTTGAAACAAAACTCATACTTATTTACTTACACTCTCATACAAACCAACAAATTTATTTATCAAAAGAAATAAAATTATTTAAAGACGTCAAACTGTTTTTATGTTGTCAAAAAGTTTCGAAATGTGTATTTTTAAGACGAAAGAAGTTGTAGACTTCCTCCAAGTGAGAAGGGTTGATGACTACTGCTTCTGCTGTAAGTTGAGTGTTTGCACAGAAATAGAAGTACAATCGTCAAGCTCTTTCACTAACCTACTTCACACAGTTCTTTTCCTTCTATCTTTATTATTCTGAAGCTCCATATTCACATATATATATCTACAGGAGAGCGACAAAGATATATATATATATAGGTACCTTTACTTTTCTGCGATGTTAAAAATGAAGGGAATTCTCGGAATTATCGCTTCTTTTTTTTGTAAATTATTTATTTCAAAATATAATTTTATTTTTGTAAAATCTTAAAGGAATGTTCATTATATTTGATCAAATTGTGATATCTATGAATAAGGGGTTTTTCAATTTTCTTTTTATACTTTCTCTTACTCCTAGTAAGAGGAAGTATTGTAATCGTGTCAAATTTTCGATAACGAGTTTTAACCGGAAATATACGTTAGGTCCCCTGACTCCAAATAAGTGGTTTTTAGCAAATGATCTCCGTGTGTGTGTATGTGTGCAGACACACACACGTCAACAGCTTAGCACAAAAACGAAAAACCGTTGACAGTTGAAAGTGATCAGCATGGGATTAGGTATCACCATGGGATCTGACAGTACGTTATCTGTCAAAATTCCTCAACCGGAAGTACCACTTTACTAGTTGTTTTTTTTTACTTTTTTGAGTATTTTTCAAAAATCGCTCCGACAATTTTCTTTAAACTTGTTGTATCAACTTCACATACAAAGAGCTATAACTTTTATTTAGAACATTTTTTTGGGAAAATTCATTTAAGGGCAGTTGTGGGGGAGAGGTGAAGTTAGATTTTCATCTAAAGTGCTATTTCAGTTTATTAGACAATTCTCTCATCTAAATAATGTTAATTACAATTGAATATGTTGCTGAAATTCCGAGTTTGAAAAAAATCGAATTACTGGAAGTGTGTTTACTTTACCACTTTACTTACCACTTAATTTTTCACTATTACGCGATTTTCTCAAAAATGGCTCCGACGATTTTCTTGAAACGTCTTATATAAACTGAAGATACAAAGATCTACAACTTTTACTTAAAACAATTCTCTGGGAAAATTCATTTAATGGCACTTTTGGGGGAGGGGTGGGATTATGTTTATCTCTAAGTGCTATCATAGTTGATTATACAATTCTATCATCCGAAGAAAATTAATTAGATATAAATAGATGTCCAAAATTCCGAGTTTCAAGGAAATTAGTAAACCGGAAGTGCGCTTTTACTGAACAGTTTTTTCAATTTTCGACGAATTTGATTAAATTTGGTATACAAAGTATAAAATTTGTCAACTATAATTTTGAGAACTGGAGTAAGAGAAAGTTGTGTGTGTGTTTCACGCCAGATTTTTTTTTTTTTTTTTGACAAAACATTCTTTCTGTTTGTAACTTAAATTACGCTGAAAGTGTTTAAGACTATTATAGAATTTGGTATTTTAAGTTGTACATATAATTTATGGGGCTGTAAAATTTTGACAGATAACTTCCTGTCCGTTCCAATGGTGATACCAAATGGAACGCCACGTTGCATACGCCCACACTATTTTCTAAAAACCGCTTGGGGGGGCTCAGAGGACCACAAAATGTGTATTTCTGGTGAAAACTCATTATCGATAATTTGACACGATTGCAGTTACTTCCTCTAACGTGTTACAGGAAGTAAAAAAACATTACTTTATTCAATATCTATCTGTTTAATTAATATCAATTTCTTATATTGAAATTTGACTTGTCAATTATTGACAATACGTATTTCCCCGCCACATATATATATATATTAGCTTTTGTTGTTGTTTAATTGTTAATTATGTTTGTTGACTGATTGGAATTCTGTTTATTGTAGCAACCCGAATCTATGTGGGTAGTACTTGTTTTTACTCTGTTGTGTACAATAAAGTGTTTCTTTCTATATTAATATCAATTAATAGAAAGTCATGTGTTTCATACCTGATTCTTTTTACCAATGTAAACGATATTTTGTCGAATGTTTCTAACGACTTCTGAGGATAATGACGTGCGATGTAAATTATTCTTATGTGAATAATAGCTCACACATATTTCTCTTTCTATAATTCTGACGGTTATAATTGGATAAGTTTACTTTTTTTACATCCTAATGTTTAATTGCACTTAATATTATATAAGTAATGAACTCACAATATTTTTGATAGAAATAGCATTTCACAGAGAAGCTTGAGGTTGAAGGTTGAATATCCACAGATTTAATTTTTTAGAAAACAAGAACAAATAAATGTGGTTGGTTTACATATTTTCCTGAAGTATATATATATCAAGTTTAATGAAAATGGATGGTCATTTTCAAGAATATAGCGAATAAGTGAAAAAAATTATAGAAAAGTCTCCGGTAGATAAATTTAGGAAACCTTCAAGTCGGATTTGCTAGTGATATTTAAATGGAATATCTTGTTAAAGATCTTGAACTTTGAGGACCTCAAAATATTGTTTTGGTATCATGCCCTCTGTGGAAGAAAGTCGCAAGCGCGCACTTAATAATATCCTCCAAGGCGCACTTGAACAATATAATACCCTCCCGCTCACTGTGCAACGTATGGACGAATAGACTTACGGGAAGTCAAGCTTCCCTCCTAGAAACTCGTCTGTAGCTGTCTATCAAGATCTACTGAGCAACACTCAAAAATCATTCTTAAAGGGTTAAAGACAGGTAATAAACTATCTCAACTCGTTCTCAGCCCAAAAATTCTTTTCTAGGCCAGAGTGTCTCCATCCAACTATAATAAGTTTTAGAAGGAGAGAAAATTAGTGAGAAAGAGTTTTTGAGAAATAAGCTAGATTAAATACTGATACTTTATAATGAAAAAGTAACACAAACTGCCAGGGCTTTACACATAAATAGAAATTAGGTAGCGAAAGATTTAGACTGAGTGAAGAGAAAGATAGCAGTTGGTTGCTGACTCGTTGTTAACTGTTGTATAAAACTCCTGTTCTGTAAGGGCTAACTCTGTTGTATATATACAGAGTCCCCAACTCTAGTCTGGCCTAAGTAGCGAGTGAGATTCTCAATTTTATGTTTCTCTCTCTGCTTTGGATCCCTCTCTTCGGATCCTATTACACAAGATACAGCTGCACTAGCTCATCCACTGTTATATAACAAGCTCTAAATAGCCACATTGCTCTTCAAGGGATACACATCAACTAATGCTAGAATTCATCATCACTCGTCGTTCAGACACTCTTTACGGCCCTCTGTATACACTTTCATCTCAAAAAGTTCGTCAAATATAAATCTTTGTAAAGTCCAAGTAGTGAGTTTCTATCTCCAATTACATTGTCATCAACCACCATTTCCTATAACCAATTACTTGAACTTAAATGGGATATCTTGCTTGGTATCTTGAGATCTTTCTTGCATATGCTAAAAATATTTATTTACTATTCAGACTAACCACAACTCTTTTTTGAAAATTTGATATGGTTACATGATTTTCTCTTAAAGCGTTTTACAACTTCAGGGTGGCCAAATTTTCTACTAAATGAATTTTAATTACACGTAATTTTAGCTGGTAATATGCTTACACAATTTTTGAATTACTTCCTGCGCGAACTATTAACATATCAACTCAGTAGCATTCTGAAGATAAAAAAAAAATTAATAAATAAATGTTATTCTGATTTAACTGAATGTTACATATATCGTTGTGCCTAAAAGCTATTTCGGTTAGTCTCAGAACTTGTAGTCCTACTTTGAAATCAAAATATTCCTAAAGCTTATATAATTACACACATCAGAGACGTTTTAAACAATTTTCAATATAAGGTAATGATATGAACGCTATAAGAATTAATATGTAATCATTCCATCCAATTATGTCTGCGCACATACCTAAATTAATTATCGGCCTGTAATAATTTCAAATCAACACATATGCATATCCTTGTACGTACACCTAGAAATATAGTTAATAAATATAATTACTATAGTATCTTGCATTTCTAATTACATTTAACTAATACATAATTACAACTAAAACACTAAAATCTACGGACCTAGGCCGCGTCAATGGTCTGTTATAAACCGACCTTTCTCGCCCACATTTACAATAGACTTCTAACGCTGAAACAACGCCTTGAAGAAAAGCCTATTTTACTAATATGAGAGAAACTTCGGTTTACAACAAACCACTGACACGATCTCAATCCGAAGACCTTACATTGTCAGTGTTTTAAATGATAATGGCCGGGGAAGCTTTAAAGATTATATAATTCCAAGCTTTCTCTTTCTTCCACCTTGTGCCAAGAATTCTGTTGTTTTTTTTTTTTAATTTTTAATGAGTCAAGGAATAATTAAAGCAAAATGTTTATGAACACGTTTGTGTGTGTGTGTGTGTGAATTTGGGAAATTTTCCATTAATTATATTAAAAATTCAACAGTCGAATGTTATTAGTAATTCTATATATAAATATTTATTTCTAATATATTTGTATTAACTAATAATAAATAAATTTATAAATAATAAATAATAATAATAAAATGATAATAATAATAATAAAAATAATAGTAATAGTTAATGGTTCCATTATTAGCATTATTTATAACAAGGTAATTATTTTAGCTGATGTAGGCATATTGTGGTCAAGGCTTACTAGTACAATACTATTATTAAAACTGTACATCACGGTATATTAAACAGATTCGTCAATAATCCATTATTTTTGTCTATTTATTATGATTTATGACTAATTAATACAGTCTATGGGACAATGTCCCTGATAAAAGAATTATTATTTTACTTTTTTACAGTTTACTTCTCTTATTACTGTACAAGATAGATGAAAGTTTTGATGTCCTCTGAATACGAATAAAAGTGTTTAACGATTGATCTGAAAAAAAAAAAAAATCCGGTGTGCAACAGTCACACAACTTGCTCTTACTACCCTAAATCTCGTAATAATAAAATGAACGAATTCCCACTAAACTTGGAAATTTTACTCAGTTGCCCCAGCATAAATATAGAGATAGTGGGGGTATGTTATCTAGTAAATCTCAGCAGTAAGCAACAGAAAGTGTTTACACTGTAATCCAGAAGAATGCGCCCAAAAAATTGCACAAATTCAAAGAACATTTAAAATATAATGACACAGATTACACGTTACATACCAAAATGAATTTTTTCGGAAAATGTTTCAAATAAAGTAATAGGTATGTAATAATCATACCAATCATTCCAAAGAATTGTAATTATTATTATTTGTCTGTGGGGAGGGAAACCCTACGCTATCCAAAGCCTCACTGGGCCCATATAGCTAACCCCAAGAAAAACAACAACAAACCCGGTCTAGAACAAAAATCCAGACCCGGATCTAATCCATCTAAGATTCACCGCAGTCCGAATAAATCGGACAATAACCTAAAGCGGAAATAGCCTAAGCTTTTCCACAAACATCCTATTCCGACCAAAGGTCCTGAACCTAATTTCCTCACAACCCAGGTAATCAGTCATAAGATGGCTGGGTGTTTCTCCTCTGTCTCACAGACTCTGCAAAATGGATCTGGCATGAGCCCCATTATGTAGAGATGTCTCCTTAAACCACAATGTCCAGTAAAGATCCAACCAGATGCCTGAGAGAGCTCCATGAAAAACACAACAACGTCTCACTAGGCATGGGACCACCGATGAGCATTTTGGACTGCCGAAAACCAACTGAGCTCATCCATGAGGATGAATGCTGTGAAGATGTCCATGTCTGGAAGCCTGACAGACATGTGCCAGAAGACACGCCAACAGCAGGCTCGGGACCAATGAAAGAAAGAGAGGCTCCTAATTTGGCAAACCTATCCACCTCCTCATTCCCAAAAATCCCCATGTGACCTGGCACCCAGACTAGAAGCACATCCTTCAGAGAATTAAGCTCTTCCAGTCTTTTAGAACATTCCAACACCAACCTGGAAGTCAAGACTCATGAACTCAATGCCTTCATGTGCGAGCAGATACAAACACCTTTTAAGTAAGGTTACGTACCCTCTCATCCAAGACACAACAAAGAATAGCATAAACCTCAGTCTGGAAGACCGTGGTCCATTCACCAAGAGATACTGCCAAACGACTTCCATCTCAAAATAAACCGCAGCTCCAGATCTACCATCCATTCTGGAACCGTCCGTATAACACCGGAAGTAATTATCAGGTATCACGCCAGAAGGACCCAGTCTTAACCAATCTTCCCTAGAGGGTAACCTGACACTGTAAGAATGCTCGAAAACAAAAGTCTTCAACATTCTATCAGAGAGAAAACCTGTAACAGGAACCTTCAAAAGCATCTCGCGATGAATGGTAGAGTGACCATATCGCTTACCCTGCCAAAAACCTGCCTGTTTAATTCTATAACAGGCTTTCATTGCCATAGTTTTCACCTCTACAAAGAGCGGTGGAATTCCTAATAAAGTCTCCATTGCAGCTGTAGGCGTGGTCCGCATCGCACCGGTCACCGCCAGACAAGCCAAGCGTTGAATATCCTCAAGCAGCAGTCTAGCGGATCTTATCTCAATGCGACGCCACCACACCACAGCCGCATACAAAAACCTAGGTTTAATAACCATACCATAAATTCAAAACATCATCTTGGGAGTAATCCCCCAATTTTTACCTACGATTCTTCTACATTGCCAAAAGGAAATAATTGCCTTTTGATGCTATGCCTTAACATGTTCTGACCAATTTAACTTACTGTCAAGAACCATCCCAAGAAACTTCACCGATTTGCAAATCTGAACAAAAGTTCCTAATAAGCCAGGAGGTTTTAATCCTACAATCTGCCTCCTATTAGTAAATAAAATCACCTGGGTCTTACTGGGATTAATTGAAAGACCCTTATCCTGAGTCCAATCATATACCATGTTGAGGGCACTTTGCATTAAGTCTGAGATAGTAGTCAGACATCGCCCTATCACTAAAATAACACTATCATCGGTATATGCCTGTACTTAAAATCCCGATGAATTAATCCAGGTTAACAGTTCATCCATGACAGCACACCATAGCTTTGGTGAGAGACAACCACCTTGAGGACACCCTCTCCCCGCTCCCACAACCACAATGCGCATAGTAATAATATCCCCACAAGAATTGTAATAATATCCCTGAAATCAAAGTAAGGAATAATGGTTAATAACCCAATACATGGTTGAATGCTAAAGAACAGCACCCCCGAAGAATGATCAGTAAGAATCGCAAGACGCGCTCTCTCTCACACATAATTTCTCTTTTTTCTTTTTCTCCATATAAGTAATAGATGTTGATGATCACACCTCAAAACAATGTGACGCTCTCTGGAATTTTAAAAAATCCAACATTGGACAAAGTTTGAATGCCTAATGAAATAGTTTTACGTGGAAGATGAAAAGGAAAGCCGAAAAAAACTCAGATCGTCTCAATATTTGGCTCTAGTTGGTAGGAGAATTAAATGAACCCAAGAGAGGCATAAGGCACTATCCCATCCCACACTCCCTGCGCTCCAATCATGAACAATCAGCATAGATCAAATTATTGAACGATATTGGAAGTAGTTCTACTTCTTATTTATTTATTTATTTTATAAATTCACTTTTAGTCAATAGTCATTTATCTACGTATTCAATTATTGCATTACTTGTTACTTTCTCTTACTCTTAGAATTGCGATCGTAATAAATTTTGACAATTTGAATGTTTACAGGAAATACATGCAATGAGGTTTCCCTGAGTTTAAAAAAATGTTTGTTTAGCCAGTGGTCAGGAATTTAAAAAAAAAAATCTAACATTGAACGAAGTTTAAATGCCTAAGACTTTATAGAATACGTTTCTGAGTGATTTGGATTGAGGGAGGGGATTTGTTTTGACGGAAATTGTAAATTATGATATTATTAAATATAGTTGTAATAACTAGTGTTGATCAACAATAACAACAACACAGTGGTCAACAACTAACCAACATTTATAATAGTTATGGTATAATAGTTATTAAGTTAGAAACCGCGATGTTTCATAAAAAAAAAAAAATATATATATATATCTTTGTATTCATGAAGAAGAAGAAGAATCGGATGATGATGATGATGATGATAATATGAGTAGTGTGTGTGTGCGTCCGTCTGTCTTGTAATCTCACGAAAACATGCAAACATCAATCATAATTTGTTCAAATATTATAAGCGTAACTTTTAATTAAGCTTGTTTTAATTAAAACTACTAATTAATAATATTATTCGTTCTTTTGATATACACTTTAATTTTATTATACAAACAAAATAATAATAGTTAATTTGTAAAATGTTTACTCTAAAACTTTGGAATAAGTTTTCATTTTACTCCACTAGGTTGAGTCAAGAAATTTATAGTCCTCTTCTTCTGCTAAGACACACTCGTACAATACCTACCCAGACAGGTAGTAAAATTGTGATTACATTATAGTCCAGTGCACAACGCCAACAACATTGAACAAAACTAGTGGTTATGAGCATAGACTTTAATTGGGAAGACCTCCAATTCGAGTCCCGCTTATAACTGCTAAATTTTTTTATATTTATTAAAAAAATGTTATTACTAAACTTAGTGTTTTCGCCCCCCGCCCACTACACCTAATTTGGTAGTTGAATGGTTAAGCCCCCTTGAAAAAATAAGGGAATATTATGGAGGTCATTCAGTAAGTAACAAGACAAATCACTGTAGCTCAAAAACGATTTATTTTATCAATACAAAACTTCGGCTACTTTTCAACATAGTCCCCAGCAACATTTATACACTTGTCCCATTGTTCTTCTAATTTGTGTATACCTCTTGCATAAAATTTTTTGGGGTTGATCTCGAAGCCACTTTTGTAACTGATTTTTAACTTTTTCATTGTAACGGAAAGAGAGAGAACACAAGCCCGACCTAGAGAAAACAGACTCTCTCTGGTACTCTCTGAATTAAGCAGGCTAGAGTGGGGAGAACCTGTATATAAGCCAGTGAGAGATATAGATATCCATCTATCAGATTCAACCATATACATCACATCGTGTCACAACTCTACTCTAACCCTTTATTCTATAATATCATTACAAATCCAGTGCAGTTTGTGTAGACTTATAGCCACATTATAACAGTGTCTTCAGATCTCGTCTAATTAATCAAACCTAATTTCTCTCCTCATCAATTCCATTATATTCATTGAATTGAAAATGTTTCCCACGTAGAGCCTCTTTAAGGGGTCCAAACAAATGGAAGTCCCGATGGGGCCAGGTCGGGGCTGTAGGGAGGATGTGGAAGGATCTCCTACCCCACTTTTTGAACAGTAACTGTGCCGTATGTGGGCGCGCGTTGTCATGAAACAAAATCACGCCTTTAGCCAAGAGTCTACGACGTTTTGATGAAATGGCAGGCCTTATTTTGTTTGTAAAGATAACAATGCGTAATACACCTGTTGTCCTGAATTAATGCGTTAATGCGAGGGAAGAAGTGTCAACTTCAACCGGTCCTCCACTTCGTTGCTTGTCACAGACACTTTTAAAGTTTTCTACCCATTTGTAAACTCTCAAACGGTTCATACAATTACTCCCGTACTTAAACATTCACTACGTTTGGCACCTCTGCAACTAAAAATCTAATCACTAAACGTTGTTCACCCGAGGTGTAAAGCTCGAGCGGACTCGCCATTGTTACCTGAATACATTCGAGGTTATGCTTACCAATACTCTCGAACAGCTGATGAGAAACTAAGTACAAGGATGCCAAATTGACACGCTGAAACTATTGCATTGATTAAACAAACCGCTTCTGAGCTACAGCGATTTGTCTAGTTACTTATTGAATGTCTCTCGTACTCACAGAACTCAACATACAAAAATTACTTAAATTTTATTTGAAACAATTTCCCGAGAAAGGCTATTTCGGAATTTCATGGAATCTTTAATATTGATTTTTTCCCACTAAAAAGTCTCTTCTAATAATTGTAAGTTTCCCCAATTGTGAACATTAATAAAAATTGAATCTTTTATTTAAGTTTGTCGATTGGAATTCGGTAAATAAACCTAGAAAATTTGAATGTAATGTAAAGTGTTTCATAAATCATTTTTTATTTTTTAAATATTGATTTTGTGGATGCTGTAGGAAAGCTATGGTGAATAGATTTTTCTCTTAACTATTTTTCATGCACAATAGTTTTTAAATAAATGAGCTGTATTAGAATTAAATGAGCTGTAAAAAGTCCAAATATCAACTTTTTTTTTCAATTACTTACTTAATTTATATTTAATTTTAATTTTGCTTAATTTATATTTAGTTATTTTTAATTATAAATATACGAGATAATAACAAAAAAACAAATGTAACAACACATGTGAATATGATCATCCAGTTGTGAAACACAAATAGTCAACCATTTGGGCAAAGGGTCCAGTGGGGATCACTCCGGCAATAACCATGATTGCAATGTTCGGAACAGTGCGGTATGCAGCGGCAATCCTCAATGCACCCAGCCTCTGAACCTTGGCTATTCTTTTCCTGTACGTCTTCTTATTGAGGGCATCTCTATTACTTAATACTCAACGCTTACTGGCCTGTGGGCCCGCTAACTGGCCATGGTTCCCATTAACCGGCTCCGTACATTCTTCCCCGACAACCCTGTTTCCTTCAGTACTTCGGGGGATCTTTTTAGACCGTGCCTACCCTCTCGGGTTTACCGGTCCCCCGTTGTAAGCAACGGGATCGTTTAACAAGAGAAGGCTGTCACCACCAGTGGGTGGCTATGTGCAAGGCCTCCCGCTGGCAGAGGTGCCCATCCGAGCACGCCCCCGCTTGACCCATTTAAGGGCAGGTTGAGATACGCTCAACCAGCGCGCAAAGTGATCACACGAAGATCACACTTCACTCCCAGAAGCTAGAGAAGGCAAACTCTAACAGGCTCTGGTAAACCGCGCACACCCAGCAAATGCGCTACCAACTTACGGGCTGGTTCCGGGGTTCCATTTTATATAGCGAGTCTCCTCCCGCTCAACTCGTGACTGCAGTCCTTGGAGCTGCTGTTTAAACCACGACCACTACGAATCCTACCTCAATTGCAAGCAATTGGCTCGGATAGTAGCTTGCGCCCGTAGTTCAGTGTTTCAACTCTAACGAGCTAGCGTGACTGATCGCACGCCCGATGGATGTGCCGGTCCATCTACTAATTCCTGTCCATTGCCTGAAGAACAGGGGTGTCAGTAACCCAGGATACTTACAGGCAACCTTGCAAGGGGAAAGGATCAGGATGGGTTGGGACAGGGAATCCCCAACCTGGAGAGCCAGAGGCTGATTGCACCCCGGAGGGTGGGCGATGGAGGCGCCACAGACCAACGCCTTTTCTGTTTCTAGAAGTATGCAGTTCTGAGATATTTCTAGATTTTTAATATCCGCACATTGGATTAGAGCATGTTTTATCACAGTCAATTCTGTGATCGTTTATCACGTCAATTCCTGTGCAAAGTCTCCCTTGTAGTCACCTCCTACGACAGGCAGGGAATACCGTAGGCCTATTCTAAAGCCGGGACCTACACGGCAGAAACACGGCTCCGTACAGTAGTTCCTTCCGGCATACTGGATTTGCTTGATAAAGCTCAACTTATTGCCGATTATTACTCCCAAATATCTCGCGGTATCTCTAAAGCTCACAGCTTCCTCTACAACGCGTCATGAGATTCGTGGGAATTCTCTTTTTTGTTCAGCGACAACCCATGTTCAGCCATTCATCTATGACCATATGCATCACTTGATTCAGTTTTAGTTACTTTATCGCATAAGGTATAGAATAAATAGATATAAGAATAATGTGCTTTATTTGGAAATATAAAAACATAGATTACAAAACTTTCTGCACGACATGCACAGATAAAAATCCGTCTGTAGAAGCTGACTCCTTATTTATTACACATTTTACATGATTTGTATTAAATATTTTTTTATTAAAAGGGGGAAAAAATAATAGTTTTCAAAAATTAAATATAATTAAAAATTTCCAGCACAAAAATTATAAAATAAAAATTGAATTTCTTAATTAGTAAACTTCTCTATTTCCGTTTCATGTAACAAATAAATGCCATTTTATCCAGTTTCTTTATTCCAAAACATGCTATTGTAAACTCTTTCATCGTGGGACATACACAGCATATATATAGGATATACTCACATGTATTGTATTATATATAGAAGACATTTTCTATTATATAATTATTACTATGCTAATTATATACTAGAAAATGTCTTCTGCTTCTCCAAAATTACATAAAGAACAAACATAACTATCTTCGTCACAGTCTCCTCTATAATTAAATAAACTCCTTCTAATTTTTATTATATTTTGAATAAAAAAAATAAATTATAATTCTCTAGTAAAGAATGGTAGAATATAAATCAAACGATTATTCTTTATAAATTTAAAAGAAAGCATTCCTATCTAACAAGCCGTCCATTAAATTACTATCAATATTATAATGTTATTCAACATGCAGAGGTAATGTCAGATACAGTTGGCCTTTATTCTGCATTGTTGGACAAATAATCAGGTTAAGAGTTTTGTATCTCTTATGTAAAAACGGTAGCTTAAGACACAAGTAGCCGTTCAAGGTAAGTCACTTATCTATGTATAGCCCAAGGTACTGGCCTATGATTTCCTGGGAACGTAGTTGCCTTATATAAGTTCCAAGTGCGAGAGTTTTTCGTTTATATGTAAAGACTATTGGGCTGTGATTTATTTAGGTTGATTTTTATTTGCGATTTCTGAAACCGGATTATACAAATTGTAAGAGGGATTGTAGAGAGAGAGAAATAGGAGTATGGGACCAGAACTGCTTAGGGAGAAATGCATCTGTTAAGGAAAGGGGACTTCTCCTAACCATAGAATAGACAACTTCCTTACTATACTTGGTACAGTATAATAATAGTAAAATCTTGTACCGCCTTTGCCCTACAGCATTCCTTCCAGGAGAGCGTAGAGATTGTACTTTGCCTAAAGACCTTTCTTGGTTGGCTTCAAAAATAGTTTGGCAGGAAAAGACTTTTACGTCAATTGATCGACGCAATTTTATCTTTCTCTTACTTGCTTTTAAGAGAAAAATATATATATCGTTTAGATCTATTCATTCATTTAGAATTCAGATTCATTTTTTTCATGAAAAGTGAATAAAATTCAGTCATTGAATCGTTGAATAATGTGACGATTATTATACTAAATTTAGTAAAGAAAGTATATGTACCACCGGTTCTTTACAACATTTATCATCTAAGTATATTAGTTCTGATGTTAAGATTGAATTTCTTAAACCGAAATTCTAAAGATGCTGCAGTAAATTCTAACGGAAAAAAGATCTTAGAATTGGTTGATAATGTTGATTTCATAATACTTAATAGAAGAATTGGAAATGATAAGGACGGTGAATTTATGTATATAGGTGCAGCTGGTAGTTCGGAATAGATTTAGCATGTTTGAATTTAGACCTACTTCCTTATGTAGTTAACTTCAAAGTTGATGCACAAATCTATTCCGATCTTATGCCAATATTACTTCTTTCACTTTAATGAATATAGCGAACGATCAATTAGTTTTTCCCTTCCTCCCTAAAATGAATTAGGTAAAACAGCATGTTTATATTTATAAACAGAAATTAGAAAAACTTATAATCCATATAAATTATATCACTGATAATGAAGAGAGTAGTGTAAGTTTTATAACGGAAACAATTATGAACGCTGCAAACTATAATAAAAATGCTAAGGCGAGTTATCGGCCAATCAAGTATGATAAAAAATGTAATTTAACAAGGAATAAATCATTTTATTATTTCAAAGTCTATAGAAAATCCAACAAATTGGAAGATATTAGTAAATTATGTTAATATGTAATTAGTTTATTAGTAAATTAGTTAGTTTATTATTTCATGAAAAAGTTTCATTTTTTGTTTTGTTTTTTATCATTTTCATTTGACCGAGACTATGGATTAAAAATTCTCTCCAAGTCTGCTGAAAGATTGCCGCGTATCTGTTATGATTCTTTAGAAAAGAATATTAATAATAAGAATATCTCGTTTAATTGGGTATCTAGATTGAGAGATTTGTTATTTGTAATTGGGGGACAGGATGTTTAGGACCTCCAGGATGGAGAATTGCTCTCACTTAAGTATGGTGACATCCTGCAGAAATTTAATAACCATTTATTGAGCAAAGATATCGAACTAGCTGTACAATCCAGTTTTAACTTACACTTCAGAATATCAGTTCTCTTGGATTGGGTGAAGGCTATATTCGATACAAAATGCATATTGACATGGTCAGAGTCGCCAGCCAGATGAGACTAATTTCAAAAAACACCCCAGAATATTAGCTAAAGGTATAAATTATAAGTTTTCCCCTGAAGATTATTGCCCATTATGTTTTCTGGATAAGGATAATATATCACATTTTCTCGCATCATGTCATTTATTAAATCACTTTAGGACAAAATTTTTACAAAATTATATTAATCCTATACTACCTCCTCAGGTTCAATTGGAGAATTTACTAAATATCGACTCCTATTCAAAATTAAAAAATATTTATCTATATACAGTAAATAGTTTAAAACTCCGAAACTCTTTAGTACTATTAGATTAAGTCAGATATATGTTTGTTTTAATATCTATTGGGTAATTTATTGTCTTCAACTTTTCTTTTTTTTGTCATTATTTTAAGCAGGTGCTGAATTTCATTTATTTTATCAGAATAGTTAGTATTATTTTATATTATATTTTAACTGTACTTTTCTAGATTATTTAGACAAAGAGCTGTCAATATTTTATTTTATTTTTATTTGGGAATTTCTTTTATTTCATTCGTTTTATATAGTTGTATTTATTTATTCTTTTATTATTAATAATATTACTATTAATAACATTTATTAATTTTATTACTATTATCATTATTATGATTTAATTTTTATTTCTTTATATAATATTTATTATTATTACTCTTGTTATTATTTTCTTATTTGAAATATTATGTATAATACACACTATATTATAATTCTGATATTGTAATTTATTGAAAGTATAATGTGTTAACTATAAGCAATAAATAATACTTTAACAAATTTTTTTTTTTATTTACGTTTAATTAAGGAAGTAAATTATTTTTTACTTTCTCTTACTCCTAGTAAGAGGAAGTATTGTAATCGTGTCAAATTTTCGATATCGAGTTTTCACCGGAAATATCCGTTTTGAGGTCCCCTGAGTCCAAAAAAGTGGTTTTTAGCAAATGGTCTGTGTGTGTGTGTGTGTGTATGTTGTATGTAGTATGTACAGCATAGCTCAAAACGAAAAATCGTAGAAGTTCAAACTTGATATTACGTTTAGGTATCACCATGGGATCTGACGGTGCGTTATCTGTCAATATTCCTCAACCGGAAGTACCACTTTACTAGTTGTTTTTTTACGTTTTTGCAATTTTCTCAAAAATGGCTCCAAATATTTTCTTTAAACTTGGTATATCAACTACACATACAAAGAGCTACAACTTTTATTTGAAACATTTCTACAGAAAAATTCAGTCTTCCGGGAGTACTTCCGGGAGAGGGGTGGGGTTAGGTTTTCATCTTAACTGCTATTTCAGTTTATTAGACAATTCTGTCATCTAAATAATGTTAATTAGAATTAAATATGTTGTTGAAATTCCGAGTTTGAAAAAAATCAGATAACCGGAAGTGCGTTTGTTTGGACACTTTACTAAATGATTCTTTCATTTTTTCGCGATTTTCGCAAAAATGGCTCCGACGATTTTCTTGAAACTTCGTATACAAAATAAAAATGCAAAGATCTACATATTTTATTTGACATTTCTCTGGAAAAATTCATGTAAGGGCAGTTTTAGTGGGAGGGGTGGGGTTGCAGCTTACCCTAAAGTGGTATCATAGTTGATTATACAATTCTATCATCCAAACAAAAGTTAATTAGAAATAAACAGATGGCCAAAATTCCAAGTTTTAAGAAAATTGTAAGCCGGAAGTGCGCTTATACTGAACAGCTTTTTCAGTTTTCGACGAATTTCGTTATATTTGGTACACAAACTATAACATTTGTCAATTATAATTTTGAGAACAGGAGTAAGAGAAAGTTGTGTGAGTGTTTCACACCAGATTTTTTATGTTGTAAAAATGTTTTAAAACTTAATAAAGACTATTATTATTACTAGTAAAGAAAGTTCAACTTTTTCTCACAAGTGTGTTACACTACTTCTCTCACTAGTGTGTAAAAGTGTATTAAACTCTAATTAATCCGACATCTACCGGCAATACGCGAAAACAAGACCAAAACAAAACCCAGATACGTGGATTTGAGGGTTATATCAAACGGAACAGTTTGCAGAGAGAGGGAGTATATTTGGCTTTAATTAAAAAAATACATTCTCAGTATTTGCAACTTTCCACATTTTTTTTTTTTTTTTTTTTGGTTGATATAAATTAAGAACCAACTCAATACGATTACAGAAAAAAATCTAATACTCAATTCGTGAGCGAAGTATTTTTTACAATTCCAAACTCGAGTGAGTAAATGTTCTATTTCTTTTCAGTAAAAGTGATTGATACTTATGTGTGTGTGTGTGTGTGTGTGTGTGTGTGTGTGTATAGATGTTTAGAATTAGAATTAGAATGATGCAGGGGGGGACTCAAACCCAGGCACTCCCATTGAGGCTTATTCTGCCAACTCCTCGAAACCTAGTAGAGGAAGCCGCCCCTCTTCATGAGGTCCAGAACCTTCCCCACCTTCTTGGAGTACGATTTCCTCCGGTCTCAACGTGTCAAAGATCTCGTACCGCAATCTGCCGATTGCAATGCAATCAAACAGCAGGTGGGAGGCCGTCTCCTCCTCCTCCTGCACAAGGGCTCTAAATCCACCAATCCCACCTTGTGCAGATGTTTCTTGAACCTACTATGCCCAGTAAACAGGCCCGTTATCAGAGAAATCTGATACCTGCTTAGACCCAGGGACTCTCTGGTTCTTCTTCTACACAGCTCTGGCATAACCATTTTGCCGTGTTTTGCTCCAGTACTTAGCCTCCAGTGACAATTATGCTCCTCCGAGTCCATTCTCTCAGAGACGCCCTCCCCCTCGCCTTGCTTTTGGCTATTCCCAGAACAGGTTCCGGCCCACAGAAGGGAGTATTTCGCTCATCCCTGGCCCAGTTTGGTCGGTATTTCGTTACCTTTAATCCCTTTATGCTTCGGCACCCTACTACAGCGACTTTGTTGTGCCGGGATAATACCTCCAGGGAGTCTCTACAGTCCCTAATCAGAGAAGACGTAATTCTAAATGCCCGAAGTGCATTCAGCGCAGCCTGGCTGTCCGAAAAGATGCATATATCTCTATTCCTAGAGCCCATACGCAAATTCTCCTCAGCATAGATCTTTATTGCATAAACTTCAACCTGGAAAACGTGGAGTATCCACCGAGAGACCTCGCAATGCGTACATCCGGCTTAACTCTATATATTCCGGTTCCAGTTCCGCAGGCCATTTTAGACCCATCCGTGAACCAGCATCCCCCAGTTTGGCCCGTTTTTCCCATCCGATCGTGACGTTAATATAATATGGAAGGGGAGCTCAAAGTGGAATGCTGGACAGCACTCCTCCCCAGCCATCTTAAAGATAGGGCCAGGGACAACCTTCTGAAAACGTCCAAGTGATAGGGAGCTTCTTTGCTTCCACTGACCATTGTTCATTAGTCTGTACGCGCTAGCCCTCGCGTCCGCTTGTGGTGTAGATGTTTAATATCATTGGAAGCTGTTATCGAAGAATATTGTGAAAAACCTACAGAAAATGTCATACTGCATTTTGCCCGAAACTTTCATGGTTTATGTAAAAAGGGAATAGAAAATTTAACTGTATTGCT
Source organism: Triatoma infestans (assembly GCA_011037195.1). Classification (NCBI taxonomy): domain Eukaryota; kingdom Metazoa; phylum Arthropoda; class Insecta; order Hemiptera; family Reduviidae; genus Triatoma; species Triatoma infestans. Next base: position 24,243 of record JAAEAF010003434.1, on the reverse strand, counting down.
ATTTTTCGTTTTTAAGATATTTTTTTTATATACATGGAACACAGACAAACAGATACACACAAGGAGTAAGAGACTAAAAAAAATACGTACATATAATTTCGAATTCCAGAATCTTATATATGATTTGTTTCCAGTTTGAATTCACTTTCATATTCTCACTACTGTATGAATACTTTCTTTTATGACAATAAAGAATAAAGAAAGTAAAGCAAATGTAATAAATACTACCATTAAAACTAAGTAGAGAAAGTAAAAATATCTAGTGAAAATGTCTTCCATTTTGATAATTGGGTCCAGATTAAAAAAAAAAAAAAAATCTAACAAAAATATTATTTAAAAAAATGAAAATAAAATAATATTAGCATCTCATTAAAAAAGTATTTACTATTTTTGGGAAGATATAAATTTTGTATGTAAAAGTTATTTATAAACTTTCCAAACCTGAAGGCAGTATCCTAAATTACATATCAAAACAATATTACAAATTTAAACATTTGTATTTGATTTTAAATTAATTTTGCTGTATTGATTTACTTGTTTTTGAAAACAGTTAATTTAATTAGTAAAGTTTATTATTATTATTATTATTATTAAAATGGATGGGAAGAATTTAATGATTATCTATTTTTATAATTTCAATGAATACAGTGCGGTTATTTGAACTAAAACCTATTTACACTTGTTGATATGTAATTAATTAATTAAATTAGAAATTGTTCACTCTCTAGTGAGATAGCCAAAGGAATCATCAATAGGCGGCTCATTTCAATGTGGTCACGATGAAACCACCGACTTACATTTCGAAAATGAATATTCACCAGAAAAGTAATTTTTTTTGAAGTCACGAATACTCTGTGCATATCTATGTCTTTGTGTGTGTGTGTGTGTGTGAGTTTATATGAAAAATTACAGGAAACTCAAATTTGATATTTCGTTTACATACCAGTTTCGCAAATGAAGTTTGTGATTAAATCATCAACCGGAAGTGGGATTTTACTGTTTTTTTTCTTCAGTTTTTTGCGATTATTCTCGAAAATATCACAAACGATATTCCTTAAACTGCGCATACTATCTACATACATAAATACATATCACTTTTAATAGAAAAATTTAAACATTTTCAGAGCCTCTCCTAATCCAATATTACCCAATATCTACTAATTTTCTGATATAAATTGTGCAAAAAAAAAAAAATATCTTCAATATAGTTTTAGCCCACATTCAAACAAGGCTATATTACGTATATTTGTGAATTAAAATATTATCGATTTTTAACAACATTAAAGAAATTTAGATCATTTGGAGCTTGAACACTCTGTTTTTCACTCTCTCGCACTTTGTGTGTGTGTGTGTGTGTGTGTGCGCGTAGTATGTATGAGAGAAAGAGAGATAATATATGATAGAGCGTATATAAATTAGGCAGTTATGTCCGCACAATGTTAAGATTCCAATATATTTGTAGGCTCTATTATGTACATTATTCATCATACATTGGTCAACAGTACACGTAACTGTCTGTGAAGCATATCGTCGTTGGCACAATGAATAAAATTAATTAGCTCAATATTCCAGAGTTAGCTCACAATGCAGAAATTATTGTGAAATATTCCATAAAAATGAAAAAAGTATTGATGGAAAAGTTGGGGGAATGAACTAGCCACTTCTTCAGATAGTCCATCCATGAGGATGGATATCTCAGCTCAACAACATGAACAACATGTGCTCTAACATTTCACCTACACCATCACCCTCATTACTCACACAATACTTAGGGACCTACTGAGTTTGGCGATAATATGTACCCACTACTTCGCAAACACTGAATCACCATCAAATGTCATTAACAATTTTACATAATATACAGTTTACAGAAGGCTTTACATTCTGGCTACAAACATTATAATACCTAAATTAGCCACAAGTCGACATTCAAAGCACATTTTATGGTCCACTCCCTCTACAAACTTCCAAAATAGGCCACACTATAAACCGCCATTTCAAGTTTAGTTAAGGATTCATAGAACGTTGCTTGGTGATATTGGTGTTCACTTACTATACTTATTTCTATAAATATACTTTTTCGCACTTCTAAATATTTCCTTTAAATGGTATACTTTTATCCTCCGAAATATTACGATTACCCTACTTTTTAAAGCATCTTTTATCTCCCAAATTTATTCCTGAGATGATGATATGCTTTATAAATTACTTTAAAAAAACAACAACAACAAACCGGGAATAGAAGAAAAATCCAGGCCCGGCTCTAACCCATTTAAGGTTCACCGCAGTGCGAAAAATCGGGTCATAACCTTAAACGAAAATAGCCTATTATGCTCTTCCGTAGATATCCTGTTCGGACCAAAAGTCCTGAATCAAATTTCCTCACAACCCAAAACAACCTGTCATGAGATGTATGGGTGTTCCTCCCTCTATCTCACAAACTCTACAATGTGCCCCATTACGTAGAGGTGTCTCCTTAAACCACTCTATAAGACCTTTTTAAAGAAACTTCATATAACTTTATACTGTGCTAGAAAGAATTAAATTTAACCATATAATATCGCTGTATGATCTAAATAATGTTAAGAATAATTAAATTTATTTTCAAATTTCCAAGTTGTCAATTGAAATTTGTGAAAATTGCAACTCGTGAAGTAAAGTGAGTTTTTGTCAAGAGAGTTTCTATTTAATAAGGTGGACTGGAAATATAATATTTTTTAGAAGTGAAAGTATTTAAAGTAAAAGTGGCTTGAAAAAACAACAACAACAAAAATCAAATTACGATCAAACAGTTATTTTTATGAGTAAAGGGAAACTTTTACACACTCTAGCCCAGGTTTGTCCTGACGAGTGCAAGCGAGACTGGAATGAAAGTTGTGAAAGATAGTCCTCTTAGTGCAGTTCAAACAATAATCAAATTGGCAATAATTTTCTCTTGAATTGCAATTTTTTTCATTTGTCCTAACATAAATTTACACTCGTTGGTCTAGTGGCTAGCCACCTGCCTTTCATGCGAGAATTCAGGGTTCGATTCGAGTGAAGACAAAGTCGGTGTTAACCCAGCATCGTGATGAAAAGTGGGAAGCTGTAGTTAGTAGCGCCCTAGGCAGCTTACCACACGCCCCCTATTCAAATAGTCGTCTGGTAAGCCTTGGTCCTTCATGTGCTGTTGCCCATAAGGTTATATATATATATATACCCAACTAGGTAGAAGTCGAATGATCGATCATATTGTAGTCCAGAAGACAGCACCAAGAATTATGAACAATCACAAATAATCAGAGACATTTTCCATGGTAGCCTGCTTCATTTTGTGGTCATCGACCGGTTTCGGGCGTTCGCCCATCTTCAGGATGCGTTTTTCAGACAGTGTGACAACACAGACTTGCACAGAGCAGACTTAGTTTCACACTCTTAGTGTGACCCGAAACCGGTCGATGACCACAAAATGCAGCAGGCTACCACGGAAAATGTCTCTGATGCTTTCCAGCTCTGCGGAACCAACCACAAATCACAAATAACATTTGAAATATAATGTCCCAGATACCTCAGAAAAGTATGGTTTCCATGAAAGTAATTCGTTTATATCTGTGCAGTTTGCATCCTAAAGTTTAAAGTTAAAAATCCTATTGTGCAAGTTCGCACTTCCGATTAACCGATTTTCTTCAAATTTGGAATTCTAGCAATACCAGAACCCCTCCCCTAAAAAAAAAAAAAAAATTCCTGGAAAAATGGTTCCAATTACAGTGACAGTCAGTCATTTATATGTATAAATAGTATACGAAGTTTAAGTTAAATCGATAGAACCATTTTTGAGTAAATCCCTCTTCTCCCCCAAAAAAGTGAAAAAATACTCAGCAGAAGTCGTACCTTGCTTGATGAATTTCAGCCAAAACCCTATTGTCCAGATGCGGTGATATATGTAAACGGTATAGCTTCCCTGCAAAGTGTTTCGTTTTTGAGATATTTTGTTCACTTTCACAGATCAATTTGTTGAAAAGATTTTTTTTCAAACTCAAGGGATCTCAAAACTTGTATTTGTGGTAAAAATTCATCATCACTACATTCGTAAGGGTCGTGTGCTTACCACCTTTCTATACAACTTCTTCTCTGTTTCTACTCTTCTTCTCCTCTACCAGCGTTTTTTCTATTTTTCCATGTAATTCCGCTCTCAAAAACTCAATTTCGCAAATTTGACACAATCTTAATTCTTCCACTTTACAGCTATAACAAAAAGTAAAAAGAGTATTTAATTTAAGAACTTCTACATAACTTTAATATTATTTATATGTTTTAACAATTTAATCCAAATGTTAAATTTTTTTTTTTTTTGCAAACCTGTTGTTACTTTTAATCTCTAGAGATTAAAAAATACAACTTTAATCACTGATTTTTAGTTGAATAATTTTCACATTATTCTACTGTAATAGAAAAAAAAAGAGTTGTAATTTTTGATTTGAAAAAAGTTTGCTGACATTTTTAGAGGAGCACTTAAAACTTTGAAAATAAATAAATTGTGTATTGTATAAAATTTTTAAATAAACAAGTAAGGAAAGTTTACGTTTGAACTTTGTTTTCCGACTGAAAAATACTGAATTTAATACATAAATTTAGCCTACCTATTATAAATAAATAATTATCTGTGGAATACTAAATAATAAGCTTAAAAAATTAGGAATGCTTTCAAGAAAACTTTAGACAGTCACCACCATCTAGTTGATTTTCTTTGGGGGTCACACTTCTCAACACACACACACACACACATATATATATAAATTCTCATGTGACCTATAAATTCGATAACAGCTGTACACTAGATAGCCCATACATTTCTACCGAAATATATATTAACCGTGAGGCCATTAACTATGTCATTTTCAGCTGTACGTGGAATTGTTTATAGTCATAACTCTCTTCTACTTAGCTTCTGATCTCATCTGGACGAAAAGAATTAAAAGAGTAAGCATATAGTCTTTAGAGATAAATACAAGTTACACCTAATTTCATAACTTATGATGAAAAACTACTTTACATAATACACTATTTACTATTTTTATGTAAGTTTCTGGTTTGTAATAAAATTGTATTATCTCGACTTAATATTTCCTTTTAGACTATGGTTATGAACTATAATAGTGTTTTAAAAATTAATAAAAATAAAGCTAGACACACACAAACATACACAGCTTGCAATAAACAGAGCATGAAGTATTGTTTCATACAAAACATTGGTACATTCCATCATTAAACCTGTTATTATATTATTCAGATATTTCCTCTTTGTTATTTATTACATGATATGAAGTAATCATTTCTATTTTATAGATAATCTGAGGATTATGTGACTTACACTATACAGTATAGTTTTAAATTAGGATTATGTGACTTACACTGGAGAGTATAGTTTTAATTTACGATTTTTTTTTTTTGATCCGAAGGTATCGTAAATTGCTTTAGATAAGAGCTCATGGAAAAATCTGATGTGAAACACTCACACTTTTTATCTTTTATTTCACAATTCTAATTTGACACTGTGTTCTGTAGTGTAATAGGATCCAAAGAGAGGGATCCATAGCAGAGAAAGAGAGACAGAAATGACAGGACCACTCTCTCGGACTAGAGTGAGAGAAACTGCATAAATACAGCGACGGGATATATATATATATATATATATATAGCAGAGTTCACTCAGCAGTCACTACGCGCCAACAACCTTTACCTCTCACTACCATTCTATATATTTTAGTATAAAGTCCAGGCAGTCAGTGTTGCTTTTAAATTATACAGTGTTCAACTTCACTTCTAGTTTGTTCATTCAAACTAAACCATTTTCTCTCCTTCATCATACTCATTATAGTAGCCTTTAATGTTTATTTAAAAACTGGATGGTACAATATTATACAATCCTGTGGCGCTTAAAAAGAAGTCCAGCATCACTTAACCCTCGTATTTTTTTCCGAAAAAAGACTTTTAAATAATAATGTTATGTAATTTGAACAGTTAGGGCATCAACATTAAAGATCAACACTAAATTTTTGAAAAGGTGTACTTCCGAATTAATGGATTTGAACCGAAATCTACTTAATTAATTAATCCACATATGACTGCGATTGTGTCACATTTTCGAAATTGAGTTTTCACCAGAAATAATATGTTTCATGTTTTGAAGTCCTCTGAGTACGACAGAATGTTTTTTATGTTTGTGTGTGAACGAAATATCTCACAAAAACAAAAAACGAAAATGGCAACAAGCTATCAAACTTGGTTATTCCGTTTAGATACTACTACTACTGCATCTGTGACGAAGGTATTATTGGGGCAAAATCATTAACAAGAAGCACCACTTGAAAGAAAAGTTTTGAGTTGTTATGGAATTTTCTTGAAAACGATTATAACGATTTTAACAAACTTAATTAATTTAAATTCGGTGGGAGGGTTTTGAAAAACGTATTCTACGCAAGTTGCAACTGTCATATGACAGATACCGTTTGAATTTTTTGTTGGGGGGGGAGAGATCATTAGAGCTCCTCAGTCAATTTTCGTTCTCGAGTCAGTTCGCACGAGCCGGGATGGCACATATTCTATACTTGTAGCATCCAAATCAATGCCTTGCTTAGCAAGGGATGGAGGAGCCCAAGATTATTGAACATAATACCACACATTCCCTCTTATTTCATCGATCATGTTGACGAGGGGGATCGTGGATCTCTGGTTGTGCCATCCTTTTTTTAAATAAATCTTATTTTATATGGTATAAATATCGTATGCATAGCAAATTAATTAGAACATTTCTGGATTTCTGGAAATACACACAACCAGAGTATTTAGATAGATAACGAATTTTATGTATAGTAAGCAAGAAACTATCCTGAAGAATCTATGTAACCTATCCTAAAGAGGCTATTTGCTTGTTGTAAACTATTTCATTTAGGTGTTCAGTACTTTCAACAAATATTCCTGCACACCCTTAAGTGAACTAATCCTACTGGTTAATCTAAACCTAAGGGGGTTGAAATAATTTTATAAAATTTCTTTCAACCCCTAAAATAAAAAACCTAAACCCTAACAGTCTCGCCAATAAATACATTCACACATAAAAACATTCTTGCCAATAAATACATTCTTGCCAATAAATACATTCACACATAAAAGCATTCTTGCCAATAAATACATTCTCGCTAATAAAAAAAAAATTATTATAATTAAAAAAACACAAAATTAAATTCTGTTGCGAGATCTATCTATCCAATTCAGAATCTCTCGCAACAATATCAACATACAAAGCCTCGTCGCAGGACAGTAACTGATAGTATTTTAATTCTTTTTGATAATCACTGTTCTGGAAATATTGTAAAGTTGCTTTTTGTTATTTGAATAATGTTAGTTAATATATTAAATACAAGGTATGTGAAATACGGTAGTTTCAATGATTGTATTGGTTTAAAAAGCATTTTTTAATATTAGTTCCATATTATAAGAAATTATATACTTACAAATACACACACACACACATATATACATATATATATATATTTGTTATTCCGTGTAGTATTTTGTTAATTACCCTGTGTTTGATCGCAGGTTTACAAGCTTATTGTAAACAATATATAATTTACTTTCTCTTACTACTGGTAAGAGATTTTATCTTAATGTCATTTATATATTTCGTTATATTATATTGACCATATTTCTTTAATTTTTTTTCAGGTAAGTTTTGCAAGTTTCCAATATAAATATCTCAAAACTGTATTTATGTAAGTACCATGATAAACTTCTAAAAACTAATTACTTAAACATAATCTCTAATATAAAGAAGCTTAAATTTTTGTCTTAAAAATTAATAGTAATTTAATTAGTAATTAGTAATTTATGACTTTTGTAAAATAAGGTCTAATTAATATACCTTTTTATGGCCGCCAGTTATATTTATACCGCATTTGCACCGGAAATATACGTTTTGTTTTCTGAAGGAAATATCTCCAAACCAAAAATCGCAGGAAGGAGATAGACTTGTTTTTTTATTTCACGCCTGTTTTCGGCTATTCATCCATTTTGTGTTGCGCGACCTGATATATATAATTTTAGGCTGAGCTGGCGACTTGATGTTGTTCCTTTAATTGGATATCCAGGGAGAACAGGTCTGAGAACAATCTCGGACGGAAACAACTTCACCTCCCCCCCCCCACCAAACAAAGGACAAACTTGATATTACGTTTCGATATCATCACCATATCTATTATCCGATCTCGGGTGGGCCATGTCCCGGCACCCGATGTGTCCAAGTGTACCTTTGTCGTCATATGGCATAGCCATCAGCGTACTGAAGTGTGTCTAAAGACAAACACTAAAGCCCAATTTACAAAACTCAAACTTTTCAATGTTAAACAAATCAATTGATCACCATATCTAACAATATAAGCTTTTGAAAAACATGAGTCTCAACCCGGAATGGCTGCGGAAGCGTAAAAGATCAAGTTGAACTTTTGGTCAAAATACATTTACTTAATACTTTTTTTTTTAATTTTAGTTTTTCATGATTTCCTTGAAACTTTCTATACTATCTACAGAAATAAATATCTATCACATTAATTTGAAACAATTTTTTTTTTTCAGGAAATTTGATTTTTCTGGGGATTTGGGGGGGGGAACATTAGCGTCCTATAGAAGTACCACTTCAATGCCATGTACAGTTCTACCATTCATATAGTATTATTGCAAAATTAAAGGCACTCCTCTTGGAGTTAGAGTAAGTTAAAAGGTGTGAAACACCAACACAACTTTCCCTTATTCTAGTTCTCAAAATTATAATTGACTAATTTTATAGTTAGTATACCAAATTTATTAAAATTCGTTTGAAAACTGAAAAAACTGTTCAGTAAAAGCACACTTCCGGTTTACTAATTTCCTTGAAACTCGGAATTTTGGCCATCTATTTATTTCTAATTAATTTTGTTTGGATGATAGAATTGTATAATCAACTATCATAGCACTTTAGAGGAAAACATAACCCCACCCTTCCCCCAATTAAGTGCCCTCATTGTATGTGTGTAGTTTATAGATGACGTTTCACGAAAATTGTCGGAGCTATTTTTGAGAAAATTAGCTAAAGTAAACGCACTTCCGGGTCATCCGATTTTTTCAAACTCGGAATTCCAACAACTTATTCAATTTTAATTAACATTATTTAGATGACAGAATTGTATAGTAAACTGAAATAGCCACTTTAGAGGAAACCTAACCCCACCCTCCCCCATAACTGTCCGTTAAATGAATTTTTCCGGAAAAATGTTTCAGATAAAAGTGGTAGCTCTTTGGATGTGTAGTTTATGTGCCAAGTTTCAAGAAAATCGTCCGACCATTTTTTTTGAGAAAATTGCAAAACAGTAACGAAAACAAACTAGTAAAATGGTACATTGGGTTGAGGAATTTTGACAGATCCCCTACTGTCAGATCCCATGGTGATACGTAAATTGAATATTACATTTGAACATTCTGCATTTTTTCGTTTTTTAGCTATGCTGTTATACACACACACCATTTTCTAAATACCACTTTTTTGGACTCAGGGAACCTCAAAACGGATATTTCCGGTGAAAACTTGATATCGAAAATTTGGCACGATTACAATACTTTCCTCTTACTAGGAGGAAGAGAAAGTAAAAATAAACCACCCTAAAACTGGCTGGAATCTTATCATTTCTGTTTGTTCTTTTCATTTCTTGCCATAAAAGACAATGAGATATTATTACCAATTGAATGCAATGGTTACTCAGAAAAGAATGCTTTTCAACTGTTTTGTCCATATTACAGCTATTGTTTAATTAGATGAATGAATGAATTTACCAAGTATCACGGAATTCCATCAGCTACTTTCACACGTGTAAAGTGAAGAAATAGCCGTTAAAGACTGACAATACCTTGTTTCTAATAGTATTTGTCTCTCTCTAATGGATAAGTAACCTATTAAAAGTTGATTATAAAACAAAGTGTTGTTCATATAGGGACATATAAGTGTAATAATGATATCTAATTCTTTGTCTGTTTTTTTCCTCTCTCTCTTTTACATAGACATTAATGGCCTGTATGCACGCATTATACGTGTAGCAGGAAACAAGTAACATAGATATGTATAGATTGATGTATAGATTGTATACAAGTGTAATACAGTTATATTTTAATTCATTCAAAAACAAACATTACGTAATAAATTTCAAGGTACCTAAATTATCATTCTTCTTCTTCTTCTTCTTCAACAAAGTAGCCTATTATTACGACTATCTTACTTCCTTCTTTTAACAGGAAGTATTGCAATCGTGTCAGATTTTCGGCATTGAGTTTTCACTGAAAATACAAATTATGATGAGAACAAAAATTTGTTTATTTTTTGATAAGGCTCTCTCTCTCTCTCTCTCTCTCTCTCTCTCTCTCTCTTTCAATCTCTCCTTGTCAATTAAGGGAGTCAATTAATTCTCGAGTACCACAGGGTTCTGTTTTAGGGCCTCTTTTATTCTGTTTATATATTAATGATCTTCCTAGTATAATAAAACATTGTAAACATATGCTTTATGAGGATGATTTACAAATATATTTACACTGTTTGCCCCCTGAATTGGAATCTGGTATTGCCAGAATTAAATCTGATGTAAATTCTATCCTTAATTGAACAAAGTCTAATTTTATTTCATTTAATATTACTAAAACTAATACATTGATTATCGGGAATAATAGATATATAGGTGCAATTAATTTAGACTTAATCCTCAAAATTAATGTGAAAAATGTAATTATACCTTATGGTTTATTTTTCACTATTCTCTGTGATGATGTTCTCAACTTTTTATGTTCCAAATTTTATATAAGTTTTTAAAATTGTTATATTTTGAAGATTATTTAACAGTTTTTTTTTATGCCTTGAAAAAGACAATATATTTGTCGAAACGTTGGCAAGAATTGAAATTTTCTTATTTAAAAAAAAAAAAAACGAATCTCACAATCCTTTTCCTTCATATAAGAACGGTCGAGAAGAATCTTCCATAATTATACCGTATGTTGTGATTGCAAAATGTTTGTGATTGACAATTTCTAATACCTTGTCTTGGAATAGACATGTTAGCAATATTTGCAAAAGTGTTCATAAATCCGTTTATCAGTTGAAACTCCATAAAATCATGCTACCTATACCTCTCCGTAAACAACTCATTAATACACTAATATTTCCTTATTTAGATTATTATTGCTTAGTTTATGCTGATCTAACCTCTGAACTGAATTTAAAATTACAAAGATCACTTAACTCTCCTGCATCCGGTTTATATTAAATATTAGAAAAGACGACCACATAACTACACATTACCATAGTTTAAATTGGCTTAATGTTGAGTACCGCAGAAGGTATTTTACTGGCAATTTTATATATCATTTGTTCAAATTATAAACACCAAAATATCTGGTGGATATCATCAGAGACATTTTTCGTCATAGAAATTTGGGAGTTTGCAGAGAGAGGGATTGGACATAAACTTTAGTCCACTGCGATCTGAAAGTATCTATTATACGTTAGTAGTGTTTGTATACAGATTATAATCGTAATGATTCCAATCTGCAGATGATGTGCTAAAGTTTGCTGTTGGGTTCGCTAAATCCAAGTTATTTCCATACATCAAGTATCTCTGCAGGCCAGGTATGTAGATATTGTAAGTACAAGTGTTATTCGTGTATTGGGTATGATAATCGCAGAAAGACACCAAGACACCATTGAATAAACCAATCGCCGGCAAATTAACGAAGCCAATAATAAACCTGGACTTAATTGTTTTGTTAGCCGCCGCTTCAGATACTACCATTGGGCTTGCTTTAAATATGCATTTGGGGAATGGGCTTTAAAGTCGGGCCATCTGAGGGGCTTACCCATCGCTCATGAGATAAACTTCAAAGAGTAAACATCAGTCAATAATTCAACTTCAACCTTGAAAATTTGCCTCAAGCTTTCCCGCCAACAATCTACCGTTAGAATAAGCAGTAATTCTAACTAATCACGTTTCTCAGAGACATTTTCCGTGATAGCCTGCTTCATTTTGTGGTCATCGACCAGTTTCGGGCGTTCGCCCATCTTCAGGATGCGTTTGTCAGACAATGTGATAAACAATGTGATAACACAGACTTGCAAGAGCAAATTGCATCCTGACAATCGGCACTGTTCTGACACTGTCTGTCAATCGCTTAATGAAGATAGGCGAACGCCCGAAACTGGTCGATGACCACAAAATGAAGGAGGCATCACGGAAAATGTCTCGGATGCTTTCCAGCTCTGCGGAGCCAACCACCACAACAACATCTGGTGGATATGTTTTCAGTAGAAGCTGCACTAGACTTTCGAACTACAAGGACTGTTGTTGACTGTAGACTTTACATACAACATTACAGGGCTGCTACTTATCATAATTCTTTTAACATTACTGTTAGTAGACTATGGAACGACTTACCTAGTGACATGACAAACAAGTAAACACTTTTGAGTTTAAATTTTATTTTTATAATTATTTATTTGTAAAGTTTCGAGGAAATTGTTAAGTTTTTACAAATTGTTATTATTATTTCTATTGTCTTCATTATTAGTAGTAATTTTAATTTTAAACCTGTACATAGTTATTGTAAATAGTTTTATTGTAATTTAATGTAAATAACTAGTAGAAATTTACTTTATTTTTATTTAATTCAATTAGATCAGAGAGTGAGTATTGTATTTAATTACAAGAGGTAAACTTCTTTTTTTACTCTCAAGGGACATAGGTCCCAGGACATAATAAACTTATCTTTCTTTCTTTCTTGTGTGTCTGTGTGTGTTTTCACCAGCATTAATCAAGACCAAAAAATCGCAGGAAGTCCAAACATTCTAATCTATTATTTTTAGCAGAATTTTAGAAGAAACATGAATAAATTGGCTATTTTATTTTTAAAACAGATTCATTTGTTTAATAATTTTATGTACATATATATATCGCAATTCATTGTAGAAATTGTGGATTTGTAGAAATTATTCATAAAAATTAATGCTTACCCATTTCAGTTTATAATGATAAAATGTGGGTTCGGTAATTAAAAAAAAAATAATAATAAAATAAATAAGCTTACTAATGCAATTAAATGAAAAAATAAAAGTCACTGTTTTGCAAGAAATATAAAACTCATTAAGTCATTAAATAATTCATTGGATTCTAAAAAAAAAAAAAATTATAATTAGAAACTTTTATTGCCTTATCCATTTTTATGTCAAAAAATATTTATATTTTATTTCATTTAAAACAATCTATGTGCATTTTTTTTTTTTTAGAAGCAACCACCAGTCAAACTTTCGCTAGCATTTACATTAACTTTTGATTTTTTTAGAAAATTTATATAAGTTAGTAAAGTATTGCTGATTTTTTTCAGCCTACTTTACACGGCTAACTATCAAGCTGCTTATCTCTTTCTACAGGAATGTATCCTATAACTTGGGACTTTAGCTGCTAAAATGAAAAATATATCAATTTAAACTGGGTAGAAAGATCCTACCATCGATCCACATTACTAAATTCAATCTCTCCCCAGGATAACTAGATTTCTACCCAGAAAACAGGGCTAACTTGTAATCCTGAATCTTCATACCAGACTAGAAATGATTTCAAATAAATAGACGGTTCAGACAGCTCTCAAGACTACTAGACAGACAATTCAAACTTACATAACAAAATAAAAAATTTCTCTAACTACTTTTTGAGACCAAAATTTCCAATTCCCACCGATATCCAATCACTTCAGACCAAAATCCTTCAAGAATTTGTTACAACATATCTCACGTTGCTAACTTTACTATCCATAATGACCTAAACATTCTTTTCGTTAATGATCTATCCAAAACTTATTTCCTTAAATTCCATAACAGCTCTTCCTTATCGTTTAATCCACAAACTCTCCTCAAACATTATCCCTGTCAATATATGCACACAGCTGAAGAGAAGATGGCCTCTCTCCTATCAGATAATTTTTTATTTCAATCATACTTTACTAATTACATGTATATTTTGCAGTAGTGAATAAAAAAATGGCAGTAAAATAAAAACAAAGTTTCTGTTGTTTGATCAGAAAAATGATTTAGATAAAACTCCAAATAAACCTGCATTTCTAATCTAATCTAATTTAAAACATCTGATCTCCCCAGGGAAGAAACTGGTGTTTAGGCGACCGATAAGCCTTTTGTGCCCCCTCCCCTTTAAGGCAGCTCACGTCCGTCCTGTTTCATTAAGAAATACCAGGGCTGAGGCGAGACTTTGATAATTCGGCTCCAAATTGCAGGCGCCACAATCTCCAAGAAGATGAAACATTGTCTTAGGCTACGGCTAGACGAACGGATTTTAACAAAGGCTTTCTTACAGAAATTAACGGAACGTTTATGATGTGAAGCTCTGCCTAGACTGTCCGATAATTTACGCAATTAGTAACGCGTTATATGAAGTAGGTTTCCCAGTGGACCGGCTACATGATCGATTTTTAACGTAGTATAGTAGTTCCATCGGTGGGGAACGTGTTATTCCAAAAGCATTTTGTAGAAATAAATTGTTCAAAAAGTATGGCAAAGTAAGCATTACAACGGAAGTAGTTACTTCGTTACTGGTCGTAAGATGACAACGTCGTAAACAGAATCCACGGAGAAATTGGTGGGTGTATCCAATAATTTGTGATCGAGGTTATAAAGGAAAGTTCATAAATCTACATGATAAACTTCATAATTACCCAGGTTTATATTTTGAATATTATCGTATGTCGATAAATTTAATATCGTATGTACTTCAAGAATTAATACTTCATTGTCAATGTAATAATCCATGTAGTATAAACAATGCACCAAAATAATAGGATATATAAAATATACCAAAATTCTAAAGCAAGTACAAGGAAGCTATACAAATATAACGGCAACCTTCGTTGCATTGTTTTCCACCCGCCTAGCCAGTCACACTGAGTTATTTCTCGATGAAGTATAGGCTCGGTTCCATCCTTCTGCGTTATGACCTTGAGAACGCGTGTCTGTTATCTACTTCGTACGATAATAGTAGTATATAATAGGCGACTCCAGGACAGATTTTCACTCCCTCACCTACCCCCCTCACCTTATACGTCCCAACCATTCCCTGTCCAATTTCCACCACCCCCCTCACCGCCCTAGTTACCCCTCCCCCACCACATAACCCCCCTCCCCACCCGCAACCTATTCCCAACTTTTCCCCCACCCCCTCCCCCTCCTCTTTTCCTGTAGGCGAAGAAATATTAAAAATTAATTTTTTTTTTTGCTGAGGTCAGCAAAAACGATCTCACAACCTTCGTCATCCAAGTCCATCACTTACACCACTCAGCTATAGTGGTAACTTGGCAATAGTAGTTTTCTTTAGATCCTTACACCTCACCCCACATACTTCTCCCTGATCTCTCTCATATCCTTTCTCTCTCTCTCTCTCTCTCACTCTCACTCTCTCTCTATAGATATATAAAATATATACACAGAGACTTAAAGAGAGGCTCTGCCCCACGTACCCCAGGCCAGGGTTCATTAACCTGTATTTTTCCATTCGTACAAAAGTTTATTAACCTCTATGTATGCACAATGTTTGCAATATAATATATTTACTTATTTTTTTTTTTTTTAGACGGATACTTATGTAAGTTTTTTGGTAAACAATAAACTAAAACTTAATCTATGGTTCCTTCGTATCTACTTTTATCGATCAAGTATATTGACATTTAATACAGTATATTGATTTATGAGTCACTTACCTGTGTAAGGTTTTTGGTAAGCAATTTACAAGTTAATCTCCATTTTCCTTTCTTTTTTTTTTATCGATCATTATATATTTATAGAATCCAATATATCGGTTATTTTATTTTATTTTATTTTTTTTTTTTGGCACAGTTTAAAGTTGTTGGACCTGTTATCGATGAAATAGTTAATAATATGTTTTATCGAACTAATTGTTTATGCAATTAAAGAAAGGAAAAAAAGCTAGTGATTTAATAACTGGTGTATCTCAATTTACATACCAAATTCCGCATATTTAATCACTAGACAGATACTTAGTTTTTTTAGTAAACAGATGAATTTTTTTTGGTAAACAATAAACTAAAACTTAATCTATGGTTCCTTCTTATACACCATACTTATCTATTTTTATCGATCAAGTATATTTGACATTTAATACAGTATATTGATTTATGAGTCACTTACCTGTGTAAGGTTTTTGGTGAGCAATTACAATTTAATTTCCATTTTCCTTCTTTAAGAAAAATCTATTTAGCCTATTATACAAAACACACCGAGGACAGCCGAACTACAGAGCCGATAATAACCGAACAGTCCTTATTTTTTTTTTTTTTAAAAAAAGAAAAATACACATTACACAATCATTTGTAATTAAGTTGTCCAAGTTTTCTAATAATAACCACAGTCCAAATCGTTCGTTAGTAGGTTTTACTTTTCTTCCATAGAGCTGAGAAACACTTAACACTTGTGCGAGCCCATGTTGTCTCTGCCGATGACCGATTAACACTTAATTACAAAGGACTCCACTATGAGTTAAATCTCCACTTTCCTTTTTAAGATAATTTTTTGTTTTGTTTATCGATCAACTATATTTATAGCATCTAATATATCGTTTTCTTTTTGGTACTGCTTAAAGTCGTTGGATCTGTTATCTAACGCAATGTACGACGAAATAGTTAATAATATGTTTTGTCGAACTAATTGTTTATGCAATTAAAGAAAGGGGGGAAAAAAAAAAAGCTAGTGTTTAACCAGAGATTTAATAACTGTTGTATCTCAATTTACGTATCAAATTCCACATATTTAATCACTTTTCTAATCTAAAACGTACTCAATTTACACACATATTTCCGTCAATTCTTGCAAAGAAGAGATGTAAGTTTTCGGTTAGAAATGTAGAAAGTGCCTATCTTACAAATTGACATGTAAGAAATAAAAGTAAGAATAGCGATTTATGCGTACATATTAAAACTAGTAATTTAAATGGAACTTATATATTTTTAAACACTTTTTATTAGAGCAAAAGTAATTTTCTCTAGAGATAACTACTGTAAGTTTGCAGTTAAAATTGTAAAAGTCGAAAGTGCGTATCTTAGAGCTTAACATGTAAGAAATAAAAGCAAGAATTGCGGTATATAAGCATTTATTAAAACTAGTAATTTAACTGGAATTTATATGTTATACATGTTTAAACACTTCTTATTTGAGCAAAAGTAATTTCTCTCTAGAGATAGTTTGCGGAGTTTCGCAGTAATATCTTACTACAGTAGTATTTTTCTGTAGTCTTTTTACAGGAGTAAGTCTCACCACAGTGGAAAGCTGATCCTACACAGATAATGTAATTTCCAAAAAAAAAAAAAAATCTTCTATCGAATTAATTGTTTGTACAATTAAACAAATTACTTAAAGAAAGGAAACTTAGTGGAACCAGTAGTCTTTTTATCTCAATTTAGGTACAAAATTCCCCTACATTTTTGCAATCTAAGAAGCACTCAATTTACGTACTTAACTCCCCCCAAAATAGTGATCAGTTTCCAATTTAACTGGTAAATGAATTATTCTATATTTTTGTAATCTAATAAGTATTCAATTTACATATATAGTTCCAATAGAGAATTTAATAAATTAATGGGATTTATACCATAACTAGATAGAAGTAACTTCCTTAGTGAGTAACAGATTGATATTCGATCCTAGAGTTATGGATGTGCAAATGACGAATGATTAGACAGTAGAGAATGTATTGTGTTAAATGTCTTTGGTCAGGTCAAAATGTAAAATCACTGCACAAAGCAAAGTTGGACTACAATTAAATCTGTCGAATAACCAAGAAAAACAAAGATATACAAAAGAATATATTGCGCTAAAACATTCGTAAGTTATCGTATTGTGAATTGGAATAACAGTTTTGCTAGTAATTTCCAAGTTCTTCCTCAAACTTTCTAAATATGTAACAACTTCTTCTGCCATCTTACATTCTTAAACAGGCATAGGATATTATGCGCTAAAAAACATGTTACTTTTTAATAAAAGAATATTGGAACAAGTTAACCATTATAAGTTTCTAATCTGGGGAAATGATTGCATTATATCCAAATTCGAAATCGGCTGTTTTGTAGCCATTGTCTAATGTCTATTAGTCCAAGAAAAACACAGATATACATTAGAATATAAACATATATTGCACTAAAACATTCTTAAGTTATCGCATGGCAATTATTGTGGATTGCAATAACAGTTTTGCTAGTAATTTCCAAGTTCTTTCCTCAACCTTTCTAAACATGTAACAAATAAGAAATAAGTTTCTAATCTGGGGAAATTATATCCGAGTTCGAAATCTTCTGTTTTGTAGCCATTGTCTAATGTCTATTAGTCCGAGAAAAACACAGATATACAATAGAATATAAACATATATTGCACTAAAACATTCTTAGGTTATCGCATGGCAATTATTGTGGATTGCAATAACAGTTTTGCTAGTAATTTCCAAGTTCTTTCCTCAACCTTTCTAAACATGTAACAACTAAGAAATAAGTTTCTAATCTGGGGAAATTATATCCAAATTCGAAATCTTTGTTTTGTAGCCATTGTCTAATGTCTATTAGTCCAAGAAAAACACAGATATACAATAGAATATAACATATATTGCACTAAAAACAGTCTTAAGTTATCGCATGGTAATTATTGTGGATTGGAATCAGCTTTCCTCAACCTTTTTAAACATGGAAACAACTTGTTCTACTGTCTTACATTCTTAAACAGGCATAGGAAATTATGCCCTAAACAATACGTAACTTTTTAATCGAAGAATATTGGAACAAGTTAAACCAATGTTTGCATAGTATAGGAAATGGGAAATGATTGCATTATATCCAAATTCGAAATCTTCTGTTTGGAATTTAGACATTTCTACCAACACTAACGTCTATTAGTCCAAGAAAAACACACAGACTGTGTTTATTCTGTGTATATTGCCCTAAAACAGTCTTAAGTTATCGCTTGGCAATTATTGTGCATTGCAATAACAGTTTTGCTAGTAATTTCCAAGTTCTTTCCTCAACCTTTCTAAACATGTTCCCTACAACTTGTTCTACTGTCTTAAATTGTTAAACAGGCATACTGATATTATGCACTAAAAAATATGTTACTTTTTTAATCGAAGAATATTGGAACAAGTTAAACCAATGTTTGCATAGTATAGGGAAATGGGAAATGATTGCGTTATATACAAAAACTCAAAAATCTTCTGTTTGTAGCTGTTGTCTAACGTCTAATAGTTAAAGCTGTTTAAAACAAACAAACAAAAAATACTGCAAACATACAAGTGTCTGGTCCCCAAGCTTGTTGTAATTGGTACCGATTAGAAATATAAATATATTCTATAGTCATTTGGAAGAAATTAGTCAAAATATTCCCCCAAAAAAAAAGAAAAAGAAAATCATTACTAGTTCTGTTTAATGTTTTAACTTGTTTTTATTAGACGGAAATTATAACACAGAAGTATTTTTGCTTAGTCAGATCACATTCCTACACCTTCTTACGAGCCCTGGCACATACACACACACACACATACGCGCGCGCGCACTACATGCTGTTAAGTGAATAATTGACAGAAATAAAAAAAAATACATGTTTTTCTATTTTTGCAATACAAAAGAAAGGAAATAATTGCAACCATTAAAAGTAAAAATTGATCACCGTTTTCTCTATTATTTTTCTCTCATAACACATAGATGTGTACGGTTCTATTATAAATAACACAAACATAATATTTTGTTTAATTACAAAATCCATACCTTATACTATAATCTTGGTAATAATATACATAATTTACACACACCCACACACACACACACAACACAAATCTTTTTATGTCTACTGGCAGAGTATGTTTTAACTTATCTAAATTGTCAAAATTTATAGTCAAAATCTAAAGCTAAGTCTTGCATTTCTCTTACTAACCAGCAATGTCTATTTCTCTAAGGAACTAGTTTAAGGCCTACCAAAATTACTGCTTCTAACCGGTTGCACTCAGAAACTTTAACACGACCTCTTATTTCTTTATCGTTCTCCTGTTGTGTTGAAAGCGGTACCTTGTATATTTTTTCTGTGCAAAATTCCATCTTCTCTATTTTGGCAAACGAGTGTCCATTGTAACTTGTTACACCAGTAAATGTTAAAAATGGTTTCTCTCGGTAGGTGAGGAAATTATATCCAACCCATTTTTCGGTATTATAATGTAACCATTTTCTTTATTAGAACAGGCACTATTTTTTGTTTGTTTTGTTTTTGTGGTACCCTTTTAGTTCTTGCACTCTTCTTTTTCTGCATATATAAAAGTTCTTTTGTTGTTTACGGTAAACACCAGTTGTGTGCAAAGTTTTGCAATGTGGTTTAATATTTTTAAATTCTGTCAACTCGTTTTACACCAGTTGCTTGTATTCCTCTTTCTGTAGTTTTTTCTGTATATAGTCTATCTTCCTTCTTTTTAAATCCACCTAGTTCTAAGTGTCGTTTCTTTACCCATACATGGGAGTTCTATTTCTTTTACTGTATATGGCAATAGCCTACCGGCTCTCTTCCGTAAGACATGGTACCAATCGTGTCTTTTTGATATCTATGGTATGGTATAAAACAGTGTTCCAGTGTTTTGAGAAATACGCATTTAATGTAACATTTTTGCACAACTAAGTGTCGTTTCTTTGCAGATGGTACATACATTAGAGGTGGGAGTTCTATTTCTTTTACTGTATATGGCAATAGCGTGTTGGTTATGTTAGCTCTCTTCCGTTAAGACATGAAAAAAAATTACATTATTGGTAGAGACCAATCCTGTCTTTTCGATATCTACACTTCCTGGTATGGTAGAAAAAAGTGTTCCAGTTTTTGAGAAATACGTTTCCCCAACGTTTTTAATGTAACATTTTTGCGCAATCTGTACAATATCTTTGTTTACACAATCTTCTACAATATAATATATAATTAATTGGTAGAGAGTTAAAACGAAATGTCGAAACAACATAATTTATCATTTTTTTTTTTTCTCTGTTCTTGGTATTTTCCGGTAGGTTTAACTGTATACCAGTCAACTTTCGTGTGTTCTTATTCGCCCAATATACATACTGTAACAAATTATTAAATACAAGGCAACAACTGTTCTGTAAAGTGTCTGTTAGCCTTGTCCACATCTTTTGCAAAAGAAAAAAACAGAATACATTGGAGCTTGACGGAAATAACGTTTACTACTTTCCAATAGGGATAAACAGTCTTCCAGAGGGTTGTACATATCGTCGGTTGCTTTGTAATAATTTTCCAATACAGTAGTTATAAATTGTAGCTTCTAGTCTTGTAATACCATGTTCTTTGGTAGAAGTAGACGAAAATGTTTCTTTTAATCTTGTATCCGAACAATTTACAAAATCTGTAATATAATTGCCGATTTTCTTATTAACACCCTGACTTGTTATTTTGACAAATAAACTTATTGCATATTTTAACTGTTGCGTTAGAAGTTAACCAAGTTAAACAGTTCTTACCAACTGTTTTATCGTTATCCACAAATTACATTACACTCGTTCTTATCCTCTCCTTGGTAGCAAAAGTTAAAGTTATTGGTTAAATAACTACCCATTTCTGTTTTATTAAATATTCCAGCAAAGTCCTGTGTTATATCCAAATCCATTAGGTAGTAATCTTCCTCTTTTAGTCGGTTTAAATAATTCTTGCAATTTTTTTTCAGCTGATTCTCCAATTTTACATCTGACAACTCGACTTTGTATGGTATACATACTGGGTTGTTATTTTTTTTTTCCTTCTAAACAATTAGGTTTTTTCCATCTCCATAGCAGTCTTCCAAAGCACATATTTTAACAAGCATTATATTGTCGCAAAGCGGGTCTGTATCTTCCATAGAGCTGAGAAACACTTAACACTTTGTGAGAGCCCATGTTGTCTCTGCCGACGAATAAGGACTGGTCGACCATTTTCGGCTCTGTAGTTCGGCTGTCCTCGGGGTGTTTTGTGTAGTAGGTTTAGGTTTACACGTAGACAAAATTAGGCAAAGGTTTGGTTTTGGTAAGGTACGCAAAATAAAGATTTAGCCGCAACCGAAAAGTGTACAATCCCAGTTTACCAGTCTTGTAATTGTTTACCAGTCCCCTGTAAAATGTACCGGGATTGTACACTTTTCGGTTGCGGCTAAATCTTTATTTTGCGTACCTTACCAAAACCAAACCTTTGCCTAATTTTGTCTACGTGTAAACCTAAACCTATTACACAAAACACCCCGAGGACAGCCAAACTACAGAGCCGAAAATGGTCGACCAGTCCTTATTCGTCGGCAGAGACAACATGCGCTCTCACAAAGTGTTAAGTGTTTCTCAGCTCTATGGAAGATACAGACCCGTTTTGCGACAATATAATGCTTGTTAAAATATGTGCTTTGGAAGACTGCTATGGAAATGGAAAAAACCTAATTGTTTAGAAGGAAATAAGAAGGAAAAAAAAAAAAATATAACAACCCAGTATGTATACCATACAAAGTCGAGTTGTCAGATGTAAAATTGGAGAATCAGCTGAAAAAATTGCAAGAATTATTTAAACCGACTAAAAGAGGAAGATTACTACCTAATGGATTTGGATATAACACAGGACTTTGCTGGAATATTTAATAAAACAGAAATGGTTAGTTATTTAACCAATAACTTTAACTTTTGCTACCAAGGAGAGTATAAGAACGAGTGTAATGTAATTTGTGGATAGCGATAAAACAGTTGTGTAAGAATGTTTAACTTGGTTAACTTCTATCGCAACAGTTAAAATATGCAATAAGTTTATTTGTCAAAATAACAAGTCAGGGTGTTAATAAGAAAATCGGCAATTATATTACAGATATTGTAAATTGTTCAGATACAAGATTAAAAGAAACATTTTCGTCTACTTCTACCGAAAGACTGGTATTACGGCAGACTAGAAGCTACAATTTATAACTACTGATTGGAACATTATTACAAAAGCAACACGACGACTATGTAACAACCCTCTGGAAGACTTTTATCCTATTGGAAAGTGTACACGTTATTTCCGTCAAGCTCCAATGTATTCTGTTTCTTTTGCAAAAGATTGGACACGGCTACAGACACTTTACATAACAGTTGTTGCCTTGTATTTAATAATTGTGTTTACAGTATGTATATTGGGCGAATAAAACACACTAAGTTGACTGGATACAGTTAAAACCTGACCGGAAAATACCAAGAACAGAGAAAAAAAAAAAATGATAAATTATGTGGTTTCGACATTTCGTTTTAACTCTCTACCAATTAATTATATATTATATTGTAGAAGATTGTGTAAACAAAGATATTGTACAGATTGCGCAAAAATGTTACATTAAAAACGTTGGGGAAAAGTATTTCTCAAAAACTGGAACACTTTTTTCTACCATACCAGGAAGTGTAGATATCGAAAAGACAGGATTGGTCTCTACCAATAATGTAATTTTTTTTCATGTCTTAAGGAAGAGAGCTCACATAACCACCACGCTATTGCCATATCCATATAAAAGAAATAGAACTCCCACCTCATAATGTATGTACCATCTGCAAGAAACGACCATTAGTTTGGGCAAAAATTTACATAAATTGCGTATTTGCCCTCAAAACATCTGGAACACTGTTTTTATTACCATACCATAGATATCGAAAAGCAGGATTGGTACCATGTCCTTAAGGAATAGAGCTTGTTAGGCTTTGCCATATACAGTAAAAGAAGATAGAACTCCCATGTATGGGTAAAGAAACGACACTTAGAACTAGGTGGATTTAAAAGAAGGAAGATAGACTATATACAGAAAAAACTACAGAAAGAGGAATACAAGCAACTGGTGTAAAACGAGTTGACAGAATTTAAAAATATTAAACCACATTGCAAAACTTTGGACACAACTGGTGTTTACCGTAAACAACAAAAGAACTTTTATATATGCAGAAAAAGAAGAGTGCAAGAACCAAAAGGGTACCACAAAAACAAAAACAAAAAAAATAGTGCCTATTCTAATAAAGAAAATGGTTACATTATAATACCGAAAAATGGGTTGGATATAATTTCCTCACCTACCGAGAGAAACCATTTTTAACATTTACTGGTGTAACAAGTTACAATGGACACTCGTT